>JAQZBX010018074.1:12208-35062 GCA_029593785.1 Cabassous unicinctus | reverse complement strand
AAAAAAAAGGAAAATGATAATCACCAAGGAATTCCAGATATCTCCAGGCCTTAACTTTTCAACTTTTCAACTTTCTTAGCAGGATCATATCTGTGGTTTTCAACCTGGTTAAAAATGGGCAGAAGGAGTATCAGCCCAGGGAGCTGTAATAGAAATACCTGGGATGGGTTATCAAAATGAGTGTCCCATTCCTCCCTCAGAAGAGGATCTCATATGCTCGCAAGGGTTCCCAACTCCTTCTGCATGTTAAAATCACCTGGGCAACTTTCAGAAAAAAAACCCAAAAATGCATGCCTGGGGCCCACCTCCAGGGATTCTGGTTTGGGGTAGAAGCCTGACTGATCTTTTTGGAAAAGCTCCACAGGTACTTTGAACATGTAGCCAGGATCACTGCCCTGGTGAGCGGGTATCGCTGATGAGAGATGAGAGTGTGTCCTTTTCCCAGGGTTCCACAGCCAGGTGCCTTGGAGTGTGAGACAAAAGCTTGAGCACCATGAATCCAATGGTTCTCAAAGTATGGTCCCCAGACCAGCAGCAGCATCACCACCTGGGAACTTATTAGAAATGCAAATTCTCGGGCCTCACTTCGCCTACTAAATCAGAAACTCTCAAGGTGCAGCCCAGCAATCTCTGGTTTAAAAAGCCGTCCAGTTAATATTGACACACCTTAAAGTTTGAAAGCCACTGTCCTAGCCTAACCTATTTTATTCTGAACTGGTAATATGAACATAATTGCATTAGATACATGTCCTTTCTTGTTTAGCTAAATAAATTAATGTGTGAAGAAGAAATGTTAGACATCAACTTGGGAGGAGACTGGGCTGGGGCCAGGGGTTGTATATTTTTTTGTTTAGAGGGATTTTTCCCAGGAAATCATAGCATGTGGGCCACCATCTTCTCCCCTTGAGCTAAAGCTCTTTTTTGCATTGACTCTAAGTTTATATTTTAAACTACTCTAGGCAGGCTTTTCCCCGTAAATTAAACAATGTTTTTAAAGTCAGTGAAGATCAGCAAACAAAGCCCTGCACAAGACCAGAGGACTGGAAAACAACCCAAGGCCACCCCTAACCAGGACATTGAGGTGGCTCCTGGGAATCCGTGGGGTCCTCTACCATGACAATAACACTTATGGAGTCAGGCCAGATTGCTCAACATCACCAGAGGTGGGGCAGGGAGTAAAGTCAATTCCATCATCCATTTTGTCCCTCAGTGACCCCTTTGGCTCTGACAGAACCTTTTTTTTTCTTTTTCTCATAGAACCTTTAGATACATATTATTTGGCTGTCCAATGACTTCTGTGTTTTCAGACAGCTTGTATATCATCATATTTCCAGCTTTCAATCAAATTGAAAATTTGAGCAACATTCTAATGCAACAGAACTGTGATATCCTGGGAAAAGTCTCCCAGTTGACAGACTTTAATACACAAACTTCTTTCTCGTGACAAAATCTATTATATTAGCAGAGGTCTCAGATCATGTTGGATTAGACTGAAACAGATCCAAGGGGTTAGGTTGCTTCAGAGCTCATCTGTTTCAAATAGCTTATAAATTCCTAAGGAGTAAATCACCCTTACTGGGACTAAAGCTATGCTTCAAGTCAGAATGTGATGGTAATGATTCACTCTGAGATTTCATATCAAGCCACAGGAACTAAAAATGCAAGTACAGTTCCCAGTGTGAAACATGACCTGCAATCTTAATCCATTTAACTTCCTCAAATTGTCGTATTTCTTAAGACAGGCTATTTCTTCACTGAGCTTAGATGAATTTCCTCTGTGGTAACTCTCACAATCTGACCCAAAATTACAGCCAGGCTCTCCTAACCGCTGTGTGTTTTCCTTCAAGGAAAGGTCATCAACCAAGCAATTTGGTTCAGTTAAGAGAAGGTGCATTGGAATCAGATTACCTGTGTTCAAATTTACCAACACAGCTTGTAAGGTATCTGACTTTGGATGGATTGCTTAACCTTCCAAAGTACAGTGTCCCATCTGTAAAATGGGGGAAATAATAAACTGACCTCATGGGGTTGCTATTAGGGTTAAATGGGACAATGTACTTAACACATGGTCTGGCATATAGGGCGTGCTCAATAAATATTAGCTCTTATTTGAGGATGTGATGGCATAAGGTTTAAGCACAGAACTCTAGGGCCAAACCACCAAACCATCTGGTTCAAATCCCAGCTCTGCCCCTTATTAGCTGGATGACCTTGGACAAGCTGCCTAATTTCTCTGTGTTTCAGTTTCCTTGTCATTAAAATGGGGTCAGTGATAATATTATTTCACAAGTTGATGGAAGGATCAAATGAGTTAATACGTGTAAAGTGCTTAGAAGAGTAAATAACACATAGCAGGCTTGGACTAAACATTAACTAATACTATTATACAGGAATCGTGACATGAGATTGCAGTCAGGGTACAGAGATAGGTCAGGAACCTGATCTCAGGTAGAGTCCAACTAATATCACTCTCCTTAGCTTCATTACCTGGTTAACACCAGCCAATTCATCAGGGATAGAGTGGAATAATTGAGAGAGTTGGAACAACACGCTATCAGATCTGCTTCTAAAATTTGCAAGGCATCAGGAGAGATTATAAATGAAGGCCCATGTACCATATTTTAATTAATTAAAATTTATACATGAAGCTAATAAACTGTTAAAGAATTTTCTGTCCTCTGATCTTGACAAATATACCTTCATAACAACATGGCATTTCAGGTTCAAATATTGGATTCTCAGAGTTCCATGCCAGAAATTGGAGGTATAGTGAGAGCCAGTATTTAGCCCACGGCCCCCAGACCCTGGCCCCGGGCTTCTTTCCCTACTCAGCTCTTTCCTGCATCCAGCCACTGTGCCCAAGTTCCTTCTCCCCATATCACAGCCAGGGGTGGCAATCTGCCACCTGGCAGTCTCTCAGGGAAGTCCCAGGCAGATGCCCAGGCTGTTTGGGCAGAAATTTCCAGAGACCTGGGTACCAGGAGCATGTTCTGGAAGGGAGGGTGCAGGACATGTTCCCAGAAGGCACACCCCCTTAACCCTGCAGGTTCCTTGATCTGTGTGGAGGGATGGAAACCAGAGGAAAACTAGAGTCCCCTCTAAAGAGTGAGACTCGGGGGGTGGGGGGGGAACACCCCAATGAGCCCCAAGGTCAGTAACTCCCCCAATGGTGCTTGGATAGGTGGAGAAATTTTGAATGTCATTTACACTTGGTCAAGGCAGAAAGAGTCAGCGTGGGAATTTAGACTGAGAGCTAAGTGAACCTTGACATTTACAGTCACAGACTATTCAGCCAGAAACCATCTTAGAGATCATCTAGCCCTCTTTTCACAGTTCGAGATACTGAGCTCTAGGGGCTTTCCCTAGCTTCCAGAGAACCTTGATGGAGATCTTGGCTTTGTAAAAATATACCTTTTTTTTGGTGTTAGGTCATCAAGGTTCCCCAGTTTGTGGGTTAACTTTCAAAGGCCCACTGAATTTGCTAGAAAGAACTTCGGAGGAGAATGTGTCAAGAGTTCTTACCTCATTGCACGTCAGAGCAATTCATGTCTGCTTGACTGGGTTTGAAGGGGCAAAACCATTTGGTTAAGAAATATACATAGCCACTGGTGTAATTGTTTATTAGCGTTTCTCTTTTACTTGTTAACAACAAAAAATGTGCATAAAACAACATTTTGGGGGTGAGCATTTAGATATTCACACTATTATTCATCCCAATCAGACAAATATAGAGCAAATATAGCTGCATGAGGTTCCAATGCATTGCTTGTTTACACTGGAAATCTGCCTGGTTACACCAGAGAAGCAGCTTTGGAAATGGGGAAGTAATGGAGCTCATATTCCCTTACATCCCTGAGGGGCCGAGGCAGAGGTACTGCACTCTAAAGAGATAGGGTTAGCATCCCGTATACCTATAGTTCTAAGCAGACTCTGTCTTTTCCTTGAATATGGACAATTTATTCTACTGATGACAATGGCAACCCTTCTAGGTAGGGAGAAGGGTATAATTGTGATACTAATAATACCTTCCATTTTTTCTAGAGTATTTTCATTTTCAAATGACTTCACACATTTGAACTGCCCTGCCTTAGACAGAAATGATCAAGAGCCACTGCCACTGCTCCTGGTTTGAGCAGATGAGATTGGGAGTAGCAATTTATTTTCTGAAAGAGTAAAAGTCATTCAAAATGATAAAGGGGAGCAGATGTGCTCAAGCAGTTGAGCACCTGCTTCCCACATACGAGGTCCCAGGTACCTAAAAACAAACAACAAGAAAACCCCATAATGTTCATAGCCTTTTTCTTAATTTTAGAAGGTATCTTGTAGATTTCTTTGAAGAAAACTTAGAAGGTGTAGAACAGAGTAACTAGAAAAGAAAGTTTACCTGTAATTCCACCATTCAAAGATAACTACTGTGAACATTTTGATGTGTTTTCTGTCTTTTTGTTTTTTATTTAGAATATTGAGGCCATTCTATATACATAGTGTTTTATATCTTGCCTCTTTATTTTCCATTTAGCTTTAAATGTATTTTTATTCTATGGTTATGCTATAATTTATTTAAATGCTCTCCTGTTGTTGAGCATTTAGGCTTACACACAATTTTTCAGTTTATAAATTATTATATAATGGATATCCTTAGCTTGGTTCTCTATATCTGTAGTATTCTTAGGACTGATTCTTAGAAGTGGAGTTTTGGATCAAGCGCTACAATCCTTTTAAGACTCTTGATACCTAGGGTGAAATTGCTTTTCAAAGAAACATTACCAATTAATTCCTCTATGAGCAGCACATGAGAGTGTCTGTTTTACTATATCTTCCCTGGCACTGATTCTTACACTGGGGTTTGGATCCCAAATTAAGCAGTATAGGATTGAATCCCCAACTCTATCACTTCCTAGCTGTGTGGACTGTCAAACATCATTTAGCTGCTCTGTGCCTTGGTTTCTCTTCTATGATGGGCATAGCAATAGTGCCTACCTCACAGGGTTATTATGAAGTTTAAATGACACATACAAAAAAAATACTTGAGAGTGCCCAGCTCATCTTTTTTCATTAATAAAATTTTCTCCTAATTTGATAGGTGAAAGATTGTGTTTCATTGTTGCATTAAAATGTGTTCTTTGATTACTAGTGATGATAAACATTTTTTATGTTTGTCGGACAATTGCTTTTTTCTTTTGGTATGTGTGTGAATTGCTCATTTACAACCACTGACTACTCTCAATAGGAATGGTACTTTCTTGTTATAGATACGTTAGGGCTCTTTATATATTAAGGATATTAATCTCATGTATGTTGTTTAGCTACTAATATTTTTCACAGTTTGTAATTTTCTTTTAATCTTTGTTTTATTTTTTTGTTATGTAAAAGCTTAAATTTCTCTGTGGTCAAATATAAGATCAAATATGACAATGTTTTCTTTGGCATTTTCTCCTACTGCTCCCCTTCCCACCCCCAACATTTCCCTCGTCTGTTTGCTTGTTGTTTGTTTTTGCTCGTTGTTTTTACTTGTTGTTTTGTGCTCATTGTCTGCTTATGTTTTGCTCGTTGTCTGTTTGTTTCTTCTTTAGGAAGCAGTGGGAACTGAACCCGGGACCTCCTATGTGGGAAGTGGGTACCCAACTGCTTGAGCCACATTTGCTCCTACTCCTTCTATGCTTAGAAATCCAGTCGTCCTCCCACGCTAGTTTGTAATACATAATGTAGCATTCATAAATTGAGGCTGTTTTTTTTTCTGAGGTACCGGGGGCCGAGGATTAAACCCAGGACCTCATATATGGGAAGCTGGCGCTCAACCACTGAGGCACATCGGCTCCCCTGAGTTCATTTTTTCATTTGTTTTTGATTGTTTTTGTTTTTTAGGAGGCACTGGGAACCAAACTCAGGACCTTCCATGTGGAAAGCAGGCACTCAACTGCTTGAGCCACATCCGCTCCCCTAAATTGAGTTATTATGTTTTAAGGCAGGGGTTCTTAACCATTTTTGTTCCATGGACCCCTTTGCCAGTCAAATGAAAACCACGGTCCCCTTACTAAGTGCACACTATGCTGTGAATTATTTAATATATATATCACACTTGCACCAACATATCCCAAGAATAATGCTTTTTTGAATTTCAATTCAAGCTCAGGGACCCTTTATTAAGAACCCCTGTTCTAAGGTCTGTTTGGGTTCCAAAAGATTCCATTTTTGATCAAGAACACACTTTTATTTATTCTAGCTTTATTTGTTTCAATACTTGATAGTGCAATGCTTTCCTCTTTTTCTTAGAAATTCTTGAATAAGAAATCTTATTCTTTTGGTTTATTTTAATATTTTGTCAAGTTCCCACAAAAATCTATTTAATTAGATTTGAACTAAATGTATAAATTAATTAGGGAAATCATAACATCTTAAAAACATTTTGTTTTAGGAACATCGAATGTCCCTTCATTTATTAAAACTTTATTTTAAAGTTTTGCAAGCTTGTAATTGTTATCTTTGTTTTCACGTAGGACCACACATTTCTGGTTAGGATAATTTCCACAGTTTTAATAATTTTATATAGTAAGTGGGTCTGTTTCCCTCACTATATTGCCTAATTTGTTATTGCTAGTATGTGGGACATTTACAGATTTCTGAATGCATGGTATTTGACAAATTCTGAAGAACTTTCTCAGGAATTCTAAAAGGTTTATAGCTGATTTAGTTGGGTTTTCTAATAATATAATCAGATCATCTGGATTAATGCTCATCTTTTTCAAATAGTTCTATCTCCTATTTCTGTTACATTAACATTGTCAGTGTTGAAAATGGCCCCTGAGGCATGGTCTAAAGCAATCTCTCCTCAGCTGTCCCCCTCACCCCTACAAAACAAAAAGGAGCTACCTGAAGATGAGTTTCCAGGAGAGGGGGTGGGTGGAGTGGAGCATAGCAGGGATAGGGCGCATCAGAAAGCAGCGGAAGACGCCTCTGAGTTACAGTTTCCATAGCCCAAGGTGCTGGCCGGGGACTTGCTGCAGGCAGCTGCGGCCTGAGCAACTGCTTTGCTGTGGACAGTGATCTGCCACTTACCTGCCCCTTGTTTCCCTTCGCTGCCCCTGAACCCTGCTCTGCAGTGTCCCTCCTCCCTGGGTGGGGCTGTTCCAGGTGATGACAGCTTCTGCACCAAGGGGAGAAGTTCCTAACATGCTTCTTGCTCCAGGGGGAGCTTGTTCCTCTTGGGCCAGAGGCTCAGACCTTGGATTGACTGCTTGCCCTGATGCAGTTTCTCACTTCTCTCCATCTTCCTGGCTCCCCGCCTTCCTCTGAGCCACCAGCAACTCTCACCTTAACTCCTGCAATGGCTTCCTAATTGGCTCCACTCCAATCCATTCTCATTTCGGAGTAGTATTTTAAAAACCTAAATCAGAACTCATTTTCTTATTTAAAACCGTTTGGCGGCTTCCCATAGCACTTAGAATAAAATACAAACTCCTTAATGTGGTCCCGTGTGATTGGTCCCTGCTTAACTCCCCAACAGCATCTGTAATCTCATCTCTCCTTCTTCTCTGGGCCACTGCCGCAGGGTTATTTCTGTCCCTAGAATACACCTCAGGGTATTCTTTGGACTTGCTGCTTCCTCTGCCTGGAACATACTTCCCACAGTCTCTGGTGCCTGTTAGCCTCCTCATTAGTCAGGCCTCGTGTCTAGTATGTCTGCGCCCCCTTCTTGCCCTCGGAGCACCAGGTTTGTGCTCTCCAAGGCACTTATTACAATCTGTATGATCTTGTTTATTTGTTCACTCGTTTACTGGTATCAAGAACTGTGGCACCGTGGACAGTGCCTCAAGCAGGGGTGCTCCTGTGGGCTCTAGAGACATCTGGATACTATAAGCAGGGCAGACAATCTCAGGAATTAGGCCCCCTGTTGATGGGCCTTACATTGGAATATATTTTCCCCAATGTAACAGAGTTAGACTCATTTATAATTTCCCTATACATGGCTCTTCTGCCCCTTTTATTTGAACCTATAATTAAAATTATAATCATTAAATATATGTACAAGAGACTTAAATCTTCAGTCTGTTCATATGCCGGTTGAGCCCTGAATCTTAGCAGAGTTGCAACACCTACTCTCCAGTTCAATGGAATCACCCAGGACAACTAACAAAAGAATGATGATGGACAACGTCCATCCCAAAACACAGAGAGTATCTACAACTGCAAGCAAGACAGTTCCATCCATCTGCCCCATGGGATTTAAGCCCCCTCTCAATCAGAAACAGAGTGGGCATCACCATCCTCAAATCCTCAATATTGAGGAATGAACAAACTTAAGGGGGAGATGCAACTATGGACTAACGTAGACTTATTATTATTCTAGCAATGGAAGAACTTGTAACATTGATATAAAGGCAGTGGTCACCAGTTTCTGAGGGGAGGGAGAGGGAAGAATAGGTTTAACATGGGACATTTTGAACACATTGAAATTATCCTGAATGACAGTGCAATGATGGATACAGGCCATTATACATTTTGTCAAAACCTATAAAAATGTGCGGTTGAAAGTGTAAACTGTAATGTAAACTATTGACCATGGTTAGTAGCAATGCTTCAATATGTGTTCATCAATGTAACAAATGTACCACACTAATCAAAGATGTTGTTAATAGGGAAAAGTGTGGGAGGGGGAGGGGGTGGGGTATCCCCCTATATTTTCAATGTATCATTTATGTAATCTAAAGCTTCTTGGTATATACCACTACTGGGTATATACCCAGAAGAACTGAGAGCAGTGACATGAACAGACATCTGCACACCAATGTTCATAGCAACATTATTCACTACTGCCAAAAATTGGAAACAACCCAGTTGTCCATCAACAGACGAATGGATAAACAAACTGTGGTCTATTCACATGATGGGATATTATGCAGCTATAAGAAGAAATGAAGTCGTAAAGCATATGATAACATGGATGAACCTGGAGGACATTATATTGAGTGAAGCAAGCCAGACACAAAAGGACAAATACTGTATGAATGCGTTACTATGAACCAAATATATTGTGTAACATATTGTTTGATTCAAAAAAAATTTTATATGTATCCATTAAATTTAATTGAGAAATGTATATATTTATTCATCTTTTGTTTACTTTTTAGTTTTTAATTGTTTATATTTTCAATTATTAAATGTACAAAATAAAGTTAAAAAAAAAAAAAGAGATATAACAGGGGGACGGATGTGGCTCAAATGGTTGGGCGTCTGTCTCCCATATGGAGGGACCTGGGTCCGACCCCTGGGACCTCCTGGTAAAAATTAAAAAAAAAAAAAGAAAAATATAGAAAAAAAAACTTGGCCTATGGAGCCAGACATCTTGAGTTCAAATTTTAGCTCTGTTGCTTCCCCAATACGTAACTAGGAGCAAACACCTGAACCTTTCTGACCTAGAGTTGCTCCTCTGCAAAATTGGGCCAAAAACAATACCTTTTTCTTAGGGTTGTAATGGAGAGTAGATGAGTTAGAAAGTGCTAGAACAGTCTTGGCACATGTTATCTTTTATTGTTATCCAGTTTTTCTATTTCAATGGGCCTTTACTGAGAAGTTACCTATTTTGCTCATTGTCATCAGTTCAACATGCATGGTGCCATGAACATTCTTTAATAATTCCTCTCTAATTGTGACCATAAACAAGTCATTTCCAACTTTGTGGCTTCAGTTTCCTTCTGTCAAATGTAATTAACGAAGCCTACCTCATGGGATGGTTTGGAGGTTTCAGTGAGAGAATAGGTGAGGAGTATGCTTGATCAATGTTTGCTAGACTCAATGACTGAAACACCTTAGCATACTCTTGTGATTCTGTGAATTTACAGTTAGGTGTAAGAATGATATCATTACCTTTTCTTTTTATGAATAAAATTAAATTATCTCTTTTTTAAAAAAAAAAAGAACTGTGGCACATAGAAGATGTTAAAAAAAATACTGCTTTAGCCTGGGTTCTCCTACAAAATGGAGTCTACTACAAAGGCTTGCATGCATTCTGGGAAGTGATTTCCTGCAAGAGGAGTGGGGGAGGGAGGAGGGAGTGAAACAGTGAAGCAGGGAAAGCCAGTACAAATGCATGTCCTCAAGTGGCCCCTACTCATTTTCTGTAGAGCCATGTTGAATGGGTTTCAGAGTTGTCCACTTAAGCAACAGAAGAAGGGCGAATCTATCCACCAGATTCTGTTCCAGCTTTGGGGCAACGGCTCCACGGGCTGTTATTGCCTTTGCATTTCCCTAGGTGCATGCAAGACCTGTTACATAATATGCAGGACTGAGTGCAAAGTGAAATGACAGACCCTTATTCAGAAATTATTATAAATTTCAAGACAGCAATAGCAGAGCCTGATACCAAATATGGGCCCTTCCCAGCACAGGGCCCTGTATGACTGCACAGAGCTCACGCCCATGGAGCCTGCCCTGGGTGCATGCATGAGTACCAGGCAGGTTCCTATAGGCACCCCACACTGGAGTGTCAGAGAAGCCCTCGGGGAGAAGAGCTAGAGAAATGAGGTACAGCTGAAGCAAGGTGCTGGGGCTGGAGCAAAATGTGGGCTGAGAGGATGTCAGGTGGCGTCCCTAGCGGTGTCAGATACCCAAAAGAATAAACAAATTTAGTGCTGTTACTGCTCACTGAAATTCGTCTAAAATTCCAGAAAACTTAACTGGGATTTTGAGAGTAGTCATTCTTGTCTTTTTGATGATGTTAGTGGATACATCTCTTGTGCTTCTAAGTAGGATCTTGGTATTGGCTTAAAGGAGATGGTTTTTATTATGTAAGAAAGCACCCTTATCCATAGTTTTCTGTTCAATTGATTAGTAGAATAATGAATAATAAGATAGTTTTTGTTTTCTTCTATTCTTGTTGTCTGTTGTTGTGTAATAAAGTACCCCCAAATTTAGTGGCTTATAAATCAGCCACCATTTATTACATCTTTTTATTTTGTGGTTCAACAATTTGGACTGCGCTTGGCTAGCTGTTTCTTCTGCTCCTTGGAGCGTGTACTGAGGTCGCTCAGTGGTGTGCAACTGTTGGGTAGGCTGGTCTGAAGGGCCCAGGTTGGTTTTCTTTCATGTCTTACGTGGCCTCTCTAGCATGGTGGTCTCAGGGCAGAAGAATTTCTTACATGGCAGCTCAAGACTTCTAAAGAGACTATTCACAGAGCCTTGGAAGTCCCAGAATGTCACTTTTGCCACAATTCTTTGTTAAGCAAGTCACTAAGGCCAGCCTGGATTCAAAAGGAGGGAAATAAATGGATCGTCTCAATAGGAGGAATAGCAAAGAAATGGTGGCCATCTTTAATTTACCACACTCCTGTTTCAGTCTTACACGGTAGGACAATCGATCACTTTGGTAGGGAACTAGTGGTATCTTCAGTTAGAGTTGCCAGATAAAATACAAATATTGCATGAGACACACTTATACTAAAAAATGTTTAACTGAAATTCAAATGTAACGGGGAAGCTTATGTTTTTTTTTTTCCCTTCTTTTTCTAAATCTGGCCGCCTTATCCTCAGTATACCTAAGAGTTATATATATTCCAATGTGTATATACAGTATATATGCATCCGTATCCTTAGCATATACAAAGGAGATGCACTAACTCCCAAAGCATTTAGTGGTCAGTGATATAAAGCAATCCTATGGAAAGAACTGCATGGGAGGAATGGTTGCTTTACTTTTCCGATCAACGGGGCGTTACCTAGACACCGTTCTGTTTTAAACCTAGTTTCTGAAGATTGTCTTACATGTGAGAAAGACAACATGCAGCCCCATTTAAAGGCCCAGGCTCTAGAGTTAAACAGAACTGGACTCAAACTCCAACTGTGTTCTGACTAGTTGTGTGGTCTTGTGAAGAAAATTGACTTTTGAATGGCATTTCCTTATTTATAAAGGAAAGGTGGTAAAATCTTCCAGGGTTGTTGTGAGGGTTAAGGGAGCATTTAGCATGGTGCCTGGTACATAATGAGTACTCAGTAAAGTTACCTATTAATATTAGTTTATTTTTGAATAATAAGTAGAATAGGCTGAACATAATTAAATTTTTTCTTTAATTATGAAAATTCGGATGAAACTGTACTCATGCCAAGACAAATGGTAACAGTTTATTTTATTTTATTTTTTACAGATACAATTTTTTTAAAATTTATTTATCCCCCTCCGCTTGCCGCTTTTGCTCGCTATCTGCTCTCTGTGTCCATTTGCTGCGCGTCTCCTCTGTGTCTGCTTGTCTCCCTTTGTTGCGTCATCTTGCTGCACCAGCTCTCCTTGGGCGTGGGCTGTCAGCTCTTTTTGGGCGCTGGCCATCAGCTCTCCGTGGGCACGGGCCAGCTTGCCTTCACTAGGAGGCCCCAGGAACCAAACCCAGGACCTCCCATATGGTACACGGGAGCCCAACCACTTGAGCCACATCCGCTTCCCAACAGTTTATTTTTTTTTTAATCCTTACTATTGTCATATAGCTGGGCACATAGGAAGTGTCAACAAATAGTTGCTTGTTGGCCTCATTCATTTACACATGTATTACAGAGAGGAAGGATGGTGAATTAATGGTTCCAGGTAATTCACTTCGAGGTAATTGAATGGCTGCTCAGTCTTTAGAAATCCCTCTACAAGCACGACAGCTTGGTTGTGAAACATTTTGTGTGACATATGTAAAGCAGTGTCATTATTTTATATTCGTGGTGCTGATGTGCACCAACTAGCCCTCAAAACCCAAACACCCACTCAGACTCAAAACCCCAAATTAAGATGACTGCTTCTTTTTCTTGTTTGCAAGAAGATAAGAGATTTAATCTTTTGGGTTTTATCTTTCTTGACTCTACTTCCCACAACGTGAAATCAGCCACAGGATGTCCTTTTTAAAAAAATGTTTTTAGTAGAAAAGTTGTGGCTTTACAGAACAATCATGCCTAAAATACAGGATTCCCATATACAATCCCATTATTAGCATCTTGTATTGGAGTAGTACATTTGTTACCTTGATAAAAGCACATTTTTATAACTGTACTATTAACTATCGTTCATGGTTTAACTTAGGGTTTGTTGTTGGTGTTGTGCGGTTCTATGGATTTAAAATTTTTTTAATTGTATTAACATATATACAACCTAAAATTTCCCCCTTTTAACCACATTAAAATATGTAATTCAGTGCTGTTAATTATGTTCAAAATGTTGTGCTACTAAAGGACAAATACTGTATGATTGCCCTATTATGAACTAAATATACTATGTGAAATATAAATATATTATGTAAAATATGAAAAAAAAAAGTGCTACCATCACAAACATCCATTACCAAAACTTTTCCATCAACCCAAACAGAAACTCTGTAAAATTTTTTTTTTTTGGCAATTTTTGTGGCAAATTTAATAGAAGAATATAACAATCACTCTTAATTCAGAAAAACAAAAGGTTGCAGGCAAAGAAAATCCTTACAGGCTTACTGCTATGCAGAACAAACGACTCATTCATGGTATCCCCGAGTTGGCAGTTTATTTTAAAAAAACATCACCCCATTTATAACATTTTCCTCCTCGCCCATCATTTACTTAACAGAAAAAGTTACAAAATTGGGGAGGGGAATATATCTTTACAGACTGACTCACTTGTAGAGGAGCCATGAATGCTAACAATGACTCAAAAGCCCGGAGTTTTACTCCTGAATCAGGCAAAGAGTAAATGTCAATATAAGAACACATTTTGTTTACAGCACTATCATAGTACAACATTGAATTATTACAGTGCAGTGGTTACAATTCTATATAGAATATTCTTAGCCCAGACCCTAGATAAACTAAAATCACCCAACTGCTCACAGACCTGAAGAATTAGTGCAAGCAGTTGCCGCCTTAATGATAAAATCCAAAACTGATAAGGCTTTTCTGGCAGTGAGTCTTTGACACCAACAGCTTCCTCTCCTGACAGCAGGACGCTCTGCTTGGCGAGGACACGTGTCACCCTCACTTTGAGTCTTGGTCTTTCTCTTCATCTAAAAGGACGGACTGGACCCCCAGCTTTTTCAGTTCTTCCACCAGGTCCCCGTTCTGCTGCATCTGCAGAAGAATGTCACAGCCGCCCACAAACTCGCCGTTGAGGTACACCTGCGGGATGGTGGGCCAGTTGGAATAGTTTTTAATGCCTTGGCGCAGCTCGGGGTCGTCCAGCACGGTGTAGGCCGCGTAGTCGCGGACGCCGTGCAGCCGCAGGATCTGCACCACGACGTTGCTGAAGCCGCACTGGGGCTGCGCCGGCGTCCCCTTGAGGAAGACCACCACCTTGTCCTTCTTCACCAGCGCGTCCAGGTGCTCTAACGAGCCGCTGCCGACGCCCGCGCCGGAGCCCGCCGCCCACACGCCCGCGCTCCGCAGGCCGCCGCCCGCACGCCCGCGCCCCCAGCGGAGCAGGGCCGCTGCCGCCCGGCCCAGGGAGCCACTCATGCCCGCACGCCCGCCGGAGCCCTGTGTCGGCCCGGGACCAACTCTGTATAATTTAAGCATTAACTTCCCATTCCCTATACGCACCCCGCCCCCTGGATATTCTAGATTCTGGCTCTATGAATTTGCTTATACTAATTATTTCATATCAGTGAGATCATACAATATTTGTCCTTTTGTGCCTGGCTTATTTCACTCAACAGGATGTCTTCAAGGTTCATCCATGTTGGTGCATGTATCAGAACTTCATTCCTTTTTTACCGCGAAATTGTATTCCATTGTGTTTATATACCAATTTTATTTTTCCATTCATCAGTTGATGGACATTTGGGCTGCTTCTATCTTTTGGCAAGTGTGAATAATGTAGTTATGAACATCAGTGTGCACATACCTGTTTGAGTTCCTGCTTTCAATTATTTTAGGTATATACTTAGAAGTGGATTTGCTGGGTAACATGGCAATTTTATACGTAACTTTCCAAGAAACTGCTTAACTGTCTTCACAGTGGCTGCACCATTTTATATTCCCACCAATGAATGAGTATTTCTATTTCTCCACATCCTCTCCAAGACTTAAAAATTTTAAAAAAGATTTAAAAAATCTTTAGAAAGCTCATTGTTTGCTTGTCTTCTCCAGGAGGCACTAGGAACGGAACCCGGGATTTCCCACACGAGAGGGGAGTGCCCAACAGCCTGAGCCACATCCGCTCCCAGTGGGCTGTGGTGTCTGCTGGCTTGTGGCATCTGCTTGCTGCAGTGGGGGTGGTGGCATCTGCTCGTCTTCTTTTAAGAGGCACCAGGACTTGAACCTGGGACCTCCCATTTGGTAGGCGGGTGCCTAACAGGTTGAGCCACATCTGCTTCCCGTGTAATTTTTTAAAAAGTAGCCATTCTAGTGGGTGGGAAATGGTATCCCATTGTGTTTTTAATTTGCTCCCTAATGGCTGATGATGTTGAGCATCATTTCATGTGTTTTTTTTGCCAATTAAATGTCTTCTTTGGAGAAACATTTATTCAAGTCTTTTGCCCATTTTTGAATTGCCTTTTTTTTTTTTTTTGTCTTTTTATTGTTGCGTTGAAAGATTTCTTTATATATTCTAGATATTAAACCTTTATTGGTTATGTGGTTTCCAAATATTTTCTCCCATTTTGTAGGATGTCATATTACTTTCATGCTAAAGTCCTTTCAGGTGCAACATTTTTTACTTTTGATGAGGTCTTATACAGTTTTTCTTTTGGTGCTTGTGCTTTGAGCATAAATCCTAAGAAATCACTGCTTAAACAAGTTCCTGAAGATGAACTTTCTACTAGGAGTTTTATAATTCTGGTTCTTATATTTAGGTCTTTCATCCATTTTGAGTTGATTTTTGTATATAGGATGTGGGGTAGGGATTTTCCTACATGCTTTCACAAATGGAGATCCTGTTTTCCTAACACCATTTGTTGAAGAGACTATTCTTTCCCAATTGAGTGGTCTTTGTCCCTTGTCAAAAATCAGTTGGCCATAAACTTGAGGGTTGATTTTCTCAATTCAATTCGATTGGTTTATATGTCTGTCTTTGTGCCAGTACCATGCTGTTTGATTACTGTGACTTTGTAATAAGTTTTAAGATTGAAAAGTGTGAGTCCCCTAGCATCATTCTTTTTTCCTTTTCTTTTTTACCAAATGGCTTTGGCTATTCAGCACCCATTATCCATTCACATAAATTGGTTGGCTTTTCCATTTCTGCAAAGAATGTAGTTGAAATTTTAATTGGGATTGCATTGGGTCTGTAAATCACTTTGAGTAGAGCTGACATCTTAACATATTTAGTTTTCCAATCCATGAAACTGGAATGTCCTTCCATTTATTTGGGTCTTCTTTGATTTCTTTTAGAAATGTTTTGTAGTTTTCTGTGTACAAGTCCATTACAACCTTGGTTATACTTAGTCTTAGATATTTGATTGTTTTAGTTGCAATTGTAAATGGGCTTTTTTTTTTTCTCGATTTCTTCTTCCAATTGTTCATTACAAGTGTATAAAAACACTATTGATTTTTGAGTGCTGATCTTGTAACCTGCTGTTTTTCTGAATTCATTTATTATCTCTTGGAGCTTTGGTGCAGATATTTCTGGATTTTCTGTATATAGCATTATGCCATCTGCAAATAGGGAAAATTTTACTTCTTTATTTCCAATATGGATGCCTTTTATTTCATTTTCTTGCCTAATTGCTCTAGCTCAAACTTCCAGTACACTGTTGAATAACAGTGAAGATAGAAGGCATAATTTTCTTGTTCCTGATATTAGAGAGAAAACTTTCAGTCTTTCAACATTAAGTAGGGTGTTAGCTGTGGGCTTTCCATATATTTCCATTCTAATGTTGAGAAAGTTTCCTTCAATACCTTGTCTTCTAGGTGCTTTTATCAGAAAGGGGTGCTGGTTTGCACATTTCATTGGCCTGCTTTCTTTTGTATGAGCAGTGTTATTTCTTATGTGCTATACAAATAGTTGAAGGTTAATTAGCAGTATAACTAAATAGTAATGCTGCCAGTCTTCTTCAAACAAAACATAAAAAGTATATATATATAATATGCATATTTTATATATATATATATATATATATCAAAAGCCTGATATAAAAATTAAAAAGGGACTTAAAATGTCAAGTCCTTAAAGAAGAATGACTGGTAAATACATTTAAATGTTTCATACCTTTAATAATCAAAGGAATGAAAATGAAAAACCATGAGATAGACAAACAAATGGTTTTAGATTAGAAAAGATATTAAAATGATAACATTGAAAGCTGATGAAAGTGGTCGGAGGTTATAACTGGTGCAGCCTCTAAGGAAGATTACTTGGCAATAGGTAACATTTTTATATCCTTTGATCCAGTAAAATTCATCTAGGAATTTATCCTGGCAAAAATAATCAAAAATAGACAAATATATACACTAAAAAAATAATAAAAAAAAAAAGGGGTGCTGGAAATCAAAACTGCAGTGAGATATCATTTCATACCTATCAGAATGGCCACTATTAAAAAGACAGAGAACTACAAGTGTTGAGAGGATGTGGAGAGATAGGAACACTTTTTCACTGTTGGTGGGAAGGCAGAATGGTACAGCCACTGTGGAGGACTGTTTGGCAGTTCCTAAAGAAGTTGAATATAGATTTGCCATGTGGCTCTGCAATACCACTACTGGGTATATACCCAGAAGAACTGAGAGCAGTGACACGAATAGATGTCTGTACACTGATGTTCATAGTGGTGTTATTCACAATTGCCAAAAGTTGGAAACAACTCAGGTGTCCATCAACTGATGTACGGATAAACAAACTGTGGTGTATTCACACGATGGAATATTATGCAGTTATAAGAAGAAATGAAGTCGTAAAGCATATGCAACATGGGTGAAACTGGAGGACATTATGTTGAGTGAAGCAAGCCAGACACAAAAGGACAAATACTGTATGATTGCGTTACTATGATCTAAATATATTGTGTAACATATTGTATTATTCCATTTATATAAAATGTAAATATAGATCAATTTATAAAGATGAAATTTGATCAGTGATTATGTAGGGCTAGGGAAAACATGCCAAGGGGTGTGGAGTTTGTAATTTTTGGAGCAATGAAATAGTTCTAAAATTTTTTGTGATGATGAGTGCACAACATTGTGATTATACCAAAAGCCATTGATTATACACTTTAGCTAGATCGTATGGTATGTGACTATATCTCAATAAAACTGCTTAATAAATAAATAAATAATTGTGCAAGAATAGCCAGAAATAGAAGCTATATACAGCAAGGGAAACAGAGAGATTGAGAGGTGAAGAATTTTCTTGTTTGTTTCTCTGTTTTTTGTTTATTATTATTATTGAAATAATGAAAATGCTCTAATAATGATGTAAATGATGAATGCACAACTATGTGATTATACTAAATACCATTGATTGTACATTTTGGATGAATTGTATGCTTTATTAATATGTATCAATAAAATTTGTTAAAAAAAAAAAGAAAGTAAAAAGGCAGCCTACTCAATGGAAGAAATTATTTTTTTAAAAAAAGGAGTGCTGGATTTTGTCAAATGTCTTTCCTGCATTGATGAGATTATCATGTGGTTTTTTCCTTCATTCTGTTAATGTGGTATATTATATTAATTGAGTTTCTTATGTTGAACCACCCTTGCATACTTGGAATAAATCTCACTTGATCATGGTGTACAATACTTTTAATGTGCTGTTGGCTTCAGATGTCTAGTATTTTGTTGAGGGTTTTTGCATCTATATTCATAAGAGAAATTGGTCTATAATTTTCTTATGGTATCTTTATCTGCCTTTGGTGTGAGACGATGTTGACCTCATAGGATGAATTAGAGAGTGTTCCCTGCACTTCAATTTTGGGTAAGAATTTGAGAAGGATTGGTGTTAATTCTTCTTGAATGTTTGGTAAAATTTCCCTGAGAAGTCAACTGGTCCTGGGCTTTTCTTTGTTGGGAGGTTTTTGATTACTGATTCAATGTCTTTAGTAGTTCTAGATTTGCTGAGATCTATTTCTTCTTCAGTCAGTGTAAGCAGTTTTGTATTTCTAGGCTGCATACAGTTGTTCATAGTATTCTATTTTAGTCCTTTTTATTTCAGTGGGAGTGATAGTAATGTCCCCCTTTTCATTTCTGATTTTAATCATTTGTGTCCTCTCTTTTTTTCTTCTTCAATCTTGCCAAGAGTTTGTCAATGTTTTTGATCTTTTCAGAGAACCAACATTTGGTTTTGTTGATTCTATCTATTGCTTTATTAGTCTCTATTTCATTTATCTCTGTTCTTTATTATTTCCTTCCTTTTACTTACTTTAGGATTACTTTGTTCTTCTTTTTCTAGTGCTTCCAGTTTTGAGGTTAAGTTTATGATTTTTACTTTTTTATTAATTTTAGCACTTAGGGCTCTAAATCTCCCTCTCAGCACTGCCTTTGTTTCATACTATAAGTTTTGGTGTGTTGCATTTTCATCATTTGCCTCAAGATAGTTCCTAAAGTGTACATTCAAAAGCTTTTAGTACAATCACAGTGTTATGCATCCATTACCACAAAAATTTTTAGAACAATTTCATTACTCCAAAAAGAAAAACTCCACTTTGGATGCAATGTATGGTATGTGAATATATCTCAATGATTTCTTTTTAAGCCACTTGGGCCCTAATAGCCTTTGGGAGAGTAAACAGAGATTTTTTTTTTTTTTTTAAAAGATAGTTCCTAATTTCCCTTGTGATTTCTTCTTTAAACTATTGGCTGTCTAAGTGTATGTTGTTTAATTTCTATGTTTTTGTGAATTTTTCATTTCTCCCTCTATTATTGATTTCTAGCTTCATTCCATTGTGGTCAGAGAAGATACTTGGTATGATTTTAATATTTTTTAATTTATTTAGACTTGCTTTGTGACCTAACATATGATCTATTCTTGAGACTAATCCATGGGCACTTTAGAAAAATGTATATTCTGTTTTTGTTGGGTGAAGGGTTATATATATGTCTGTTAGGTTTATCTGGTTTAGAGTGTCATTCAAGTCTTGTATTTTCTTATTAATATTCTATCTAGGTGTTCTTTCCAATATTAGAAGTGGTGTATTAAAGTCACCTACTATTAATATAGAACTGTCTATTTCTCATTTATAATTTACCTACACATGGTTCTTATGCCATTTTTATTTGAACCTATAATTAGCACTATACCCATTAAATATATGTTCCAGAGACTTAAATCTTCGGTCTGTTCATATGCCAGTTGAGCCCTGAATCGCAGCAGAATTGCAGCCAGTTGCAGGAGAGTTCCAGTTCATCAGACTTGCCCAGAACAACTGATAAAATGATGATGATGGACAACACCCATCCCAAAAAACAGAGAGTATCTACAACTGCAAGCAAGACAGTTCTATCCATCTGCACCATGGGATCTAAGCCCCCTCTCTATCTGAAGCAGAGCAGATATCACCATCCCCAAATTCTCAAAATTGAGGAATGAACAAACATAAGGGAGGAATGCAACCATGAACCAAAGTAAACTTATGATTAGTGTAGTAAGGGAAGAACTTGTACCACTGATACAAAGATAGTAGTCACCAGAGGTTCTGAGGAGAGGGGCAGAGAAGAATAGGTGGAACATGGGGCATTTTGGGGACCTTGGAATTGTTCTGAATGACAGTGCAATGATGGATACAGGCTGTGTTAGTCAGCCAAAGGGGTGCTGATGCTAAATACCAGAAATTGGTTGGTCTTTATAAAGGGTATTTATTTGGAGTAGAAGTCCACAGTTACCAGGCCATAAAGCGTAAGTTTCTTCCCTCACCCAAGTCCATTGCCATGTGTTGGAGCAAGGCAGCTGCCGACATTTGCCAGGGTTCAGGCTTCTTGGGTTCCTCTCTTCCCGGGGCTCCATTTCTCTCCGGGCTCGGCTCCTCTGGTTCCTCCACAAGGTCAGCTGTAGACTATGAGGCTCTCTAGGCTTTGCCTCTCTCCACAAGGCCAGCTGTAGACTCTCAGGCAGACAGCTCATCTCTTTTCCCGGGGCCTTCTCTCCTTCCTCATGACCAAGCTCTCTTACTTCCTGGGGCTCCAGCTTAAGACTCCAACATCAGAACTTCAACTCAAAACCCTTGCCATGTCTTTTTATCTTTGAGACCCCACCCACCAAGGGGTGAGGCTCAACGCCCTATTGACGTGGCCCAGTCAACACCCTAATCATAACTGAAACAGACCAGTTTACAAACATAATCCAATATCTATTTTTGGAATTCATAACTATGTCAAACTGCCAAACTGCTTACACAGGCCATTATACATTTTTCCAAAACCTATAAAATTGTACAATATAAAATGTGAACCGTAATGCAAACTATAGACTATGGTTAGTAACAATGCTTCAGGATTTGTTCATCAATTGTAACAAATATACCACACTAATGAAAGGCATTATTAATAGGGGAAAATGTGAGAGGGGGAGAGAGTGGGGTAAATGGGAATCCCCCATATTTTGATGTAACTTTTCTGTAATCTAAAACGTCTTTAAAAATAAAGTTAAAAAAAGAGAAAGAAAAAAACTTTCTGTCTTCAACTCTTCAAAGTATTTGTTTCATATATATTGGGGCTTTGCTTTTAGGTGCATATCTTTATAATTGTTTTGTCTTCTTGTTGAATTGACCCGCTTATCAGCATATAATGACTGTCTTTGTCTTTCATAACCATTTTTGACTTAAAGTCTATTTTATCAGATATCAGTATAACTACCCCAGCTCTCTTTTTTTTTTAACTACTTGCGTGGTATATATTTTTTCCATCCTTTCACTTTTAACCTACTTAAGTCTTTGAATTTAAGGTGTCTTGCACACAGCATATAGTTGGGTCACACTATTTTATCCATTCTGCCAATCTCTGTCTTTTGACTGGAGAGTTTAATTCATTTTCATTTAAAGTAACTACTGATAATGCAGGACTTTCTTCTGCCATTTTACTATTTAGTGTTTGTAAGCCTTATACCCTTTTTTCCCTCAATTATTCTGTTGCTACCTACTTTCATATTTACTTGATTTTTTGTTTTATACCATATTGAGTCCCTTCTCATTTCTATCTGGATATATTGTTCATATACTTTCCTTTTTGGTTATCTTGGGGTTAAATTTTAACATCCTAAATATATAACAATCATATTTGTTTTGATACCAAGTTGACTTCAAGAGCATAGACATACACTATTCCTTTATCCCTCTGTCCCCTCACCTTTTTTTGTACTGTTACAAATTATATTTTTGTATATTGTATGTCCAAAACCATGGGTTTATCATTACTTTCTATGCATTTGCATTTTAACACCTGTAGGAAGTAAGAAGTGCAGTCTTTCCCAGCCAAAACAAGTCCACGTACCTACAAAGGGAGTGCTGGCCACTTCCCACCTGGCAAGGGGGTGAGGGAGGGCCCAAGTAGGATGCCAGAGCTTCTTCCATGGCTCCCCAAAGCTGTACTTACTTGATCTACACAGAAAATGTAGCCCTTCAACTGTCCACAGCTCTGAGGTTATGTACCTTCTTTAGATCTCCTCTGCCGCCTTTTCCTGGGGATGGATTAGAACAATGGCTGCCGCGCACTTTCACAAAGGTCAACTCCAAATTAAATCTACTCAGTCCGACCACACAGATCTGCATTTTCTTTGTGTCAGGAGCCAAGATATTGTTCCAGTTTGGTTGGACATCAACCTGCTTAGTGACCTCCACAGGTTAGTCCAGTCAATCTGGAGTCAAAGGATGAAGGAGTTCATTTCTTTCCTCACAGTATTTGACAGACCTGTAAGTATTGATCTTCTGATCTTTATTCCACTACAATAATTGTACATAACAGAGACTGAAGATGGGGAATCAAAGAAAAAAAAAAAAA
>JAQZBX010018074.1:0-12108 GCA_029593785.1 Cabassous unicinctus | reverse complement strand
TACTTCCTAATTAATTCACTTATTACTTCAATGTTATTAATTTAAGTAACTTTTAAGTGCAAAGAACAATGTTAGGTTCTGGGAGAGCACATAGATATCACTGTCCTGGTCTTGAGGCTTCGAGTCATAGAACTTAGTATATGCAGCCATGACAATAAAGAGAAAAGAGTGGTTGGCTGAGGGAGACAAGAAAGGCTTCAAAGAGAAAGAATGAGTCTAATGTGGGAGGGCCTGGGAGTGGAAGGGGTGGGCCATATGGGAATCCCCTATATTTGTTATGTAACATTTATGTAATCTAAAGCTTCTTTAAAAAGAAAAATTAAAAATTGACAAAGAAAGAGAAGACATTCTTAAACAGGGTGTTGACAGATAAGGGTGTTTACCAGGTAAGAAAGTGGTTTACAGACTGAGGTAAAATTGTGTGCAATAGCATGGGATTTAAAAAACAAACAAACCATGCAGCACACTTGAGAAATTGCAAGAGGTTTATTATAAATTTACTACAAGTTCTGGTCTGGTGGTAATGTATGGCTGCTTACAATGGCACATTGTAAAATACTTAGTAAATTCATGATGAATTCAAGGTAATTGTTTGATATATAAATGAAAGCGTGATGTTGAAATATCAACGTATTATGGAATTGAAGTAAAATCAGAAAGAAAGTGATCTGCTGCTAACTAGCTGCCTGATTTTGGGCAAGCAAACTAGGTTACTTTAAGTTTTAGTTGCCTCACCTACAAAACGAAGAGGTTGACGTAAAATTTCTTCTTTATTTTTTCTACTCTTTTAAGAAGCAACAATAACAATTATCCCTAGGAGTCATTCTCAGAATGCAGGGAAAAAGAAAATCAGCAGGTATTTGCTGAATCTGTCCCTAACATGCTGACCAGCAAAGAAAGAAAAGGATATAAAAAAGTATATATTCAACATAACTTTGCACAAAACTATTTAAAATTGCTAAGAATATATTAAGGTGGAAGTCTGTGTCGTAATGGCTGGGAGATGGTGGGACAAACCTATACCATTTGAGGAAGAACTGCCAGATTTGCACAAAGCCATCTGAAAAATAATGCCATTATGTTTTTTCAATATCTTATTCTTAAAAAACAAAAGTGATCATTCCTGGAACTCTGATAAGCAAGGTTCCAGTAGGCAGGTCAACTGAGGTTCAGCCAGAAATCTATTTATTTAACATTGCTGCTTGCTGGTCTGAAAGGAGAGAGACACTTTTAGTTTCAACCTCTGTCTAGCTATAACACATGGAAGAAGGATTTATGTGTTTTCTAGGAAGAAGCAGATGTTATCCTTAAAAAAACAAAAACAACAAACAAAAAAATACTTCTATATCTTGTTGTAAAGTTCATTTATCAGAACTCATATCATATTTATACATAAATGCCATGTTTTCTTTACATAAAGAAAGATAGTGCATTTTCACACATTTAGATAGTTGAAAATATTTGACTGACCAAAACTAAATATTAGGAGGAGAATCCTCTGAGGCCGACAGGTAACTGTCTGAGGCTCCCACATTTACATATTTCATTGCATTTCATCAAATATTTATGGTGTGTTACCAGGCACTATGCTAGATGCCAGGTATACAGTGAGAGATGAAATAGACTCAGTCCTAGTCCTCATGGAGGTTAGACACTAATGAGGGAACATGTTTAACAAAATATATGCCATAATAAATATCTCTTTAAAAATTAGGCTAAAGACCTTAAAGGAAAACAACAGCATGTTATGAGAGAGAAAAAATGGGGGTTGGGATTTAATTCAGGTTGGACATCCAGGCTGCACTTTTCACAGACCCCATTCAGCTGTCTCTCAGGGATTTCTTGGTATAATTTTGAAAGTAAAAAATATTCCATGATGATTCCAGCGATTTAAGTGCCCTTTCAGGATTTTGTAATGACAAGAGTTATTAAACTCTTGTTATAAAATCTCCATCCTTGGCACCCTAAACCACATAAAAATAACTATGTTAATCCATTTGTCATTTGGGAGTCTTGGGCCCCTTTGAGTCATGGACCCCTGGTTAAGAACCCCTGTTCTAGGGGCTTTGTGTGTGAAAACGCATTTAATCATCATGACAAATCTATAGAGTAAGAATGATCATCATCCCTATTTTATGTTTGGGATGATACCAAACTGCAAAAGAGATTGGGAAATGTAGTCTAGCTTTGAGCCCAAGGAGAAGAGAAACGGCTTCTGTCAACATTTAATCCATCCGTGCCACAGTATTTACACCTCAGTGACAGAAGCAACTTCAAATTTAACAATACATCTTCCACTTTTTAAAAAACAATTTATTGGAGTATATCATTCATACATGGACATACATAAACTATAAGTGTTCAGTCCATCGTGAACTTACAAAACAAACATGCATAACATCATACAGAGCTCCCACACATCACCCCACCCACCGCAAATACTTTGCATTGTTGAGAAACATCTGTTAACAAATCATGAAAGAACATCATTAAAGTATTACTACTAACTATACTTCGTATCTTCCTCCTCTATACATTTTTTTAAAGGATTTATTTATTTATTTACTTACTTACTTTTATCCATTTTTACCACCACCACCACCACCCCTTTTTTGCTGTTTCTGTGATCATTCGCTGGGCAACTCTCTCTGTCCATTTCCTGCCCTCTCTTCTCATCCTTCTCCTCCTGTCTTCACTGGGATTTGATCCTTGGAACCTCTGATGTGGGAAAGAGGCATCCTGCTGCCTGCACCACCTTAATTCCTGGTTTTTCTGTGTGTCTCGTCTTGTGTCACTCTCCTGTTATGTCATCATCTTGCTGCGTGATTTGAGGGGCCTGGTGGCTCACCCATGCATGGGGCCTGGTGGCCCACACGCCTTCTATATTTTTCTTTTTTTCTTTTTACCAGGAGGTCCCGGGGGTTGAACCCAGGTCCCTCCATATGGGAGATGGACGCCCAACCACCTGAGCCACATCCGTCCCCCTGCTATATCTCTTAAGGTTGACCAAAGATACTCAAAGTTACAGTCTTTTCCCATACAGGATGGTCATATAAAAAATCAGGCTTAGTTTATCACCTGCATTCTAAAAAACAGACCTAGGGAGAAAAGCTAGGTCTGGGGACACATGCATGGCTTCTAATATAGCGAATGTTTAGCCTACCCTGATTATCAAAAAATCAGGACAGTGAGAACATTCGCACAATACATCTCCCATTTTTAAGGAAATCTTTGGCCCTCTTAGTACTAGGGATTGTTAACAGCATTGCCAGGCTCATGCCAACTCCTCCTCTCTCCACTTTATTCCTTCATTATTTTTCTCTTTTTCATACTCCAGCATTCCTGCTAATTTGTTCTAATATAGAGGGTTTTTAACTCTCTCCAATTACCTGGGTTCCACCAGACTCCTGAGCTGCTCACCTTCTATCTAAGTGGCTTATCAGACAACAAAGACAGTCCTGAGAAGAGCTCTTCAAGGACATCAGATTTGAGGCCCTCTGAGATATGATATACGTCTGTGCTTCTCAAACTCATATAAATATATTCCTGTGGATATGAGGCCTTATATCTGAAAATACATGAAATCTCAGGATAAAAATAATTTGTTCCTGGCCCAGAACAATTTCCCCAGAGACCAAGTCTGTGCTCTCCCCGTCCTTTAGGGAATTGTTCTTTGGCACCCTGTACCTCCAATATGCAGTCTGAATATTCTAAAAATAATTTGTCCAGGGATGATCGTGTGACCCATCTTTCTCTGAGATTTTTTAAAACTTGAGTGGGTGCATATGTGTGTGTGTGTGTGCGCGCGTGTGCATGCGTGCTCAGTCACGTGTGTGGCTTTCCTTCTTTCTTCTTTTATGGTGAAACCAGGAATATGGCACCCCAAATCCTGCTGTGTCCTCTACTTGTACAGAGAAACAGGGCATGAGGCAGAGAGAAAAAGTGTGCTGATGGTGTCAAGTCTTTGAATAAGTCTTTCCCTCATCCTTCCTGGTTATATGAGCCAGTAGATGCCCTTCTCCCTCTAAGCTAGTTCAAATATGGTTCTACTACAACCAAAAGGATTCTGATTCCTACAATAAATTTGGAAATTTCCCTGAAGAATCAATTTTACTATTACACACAGTGCAACTCCCCGACATTATTTTTATTTCAAACATGGAAATATATTATGGAATAGAGTGCTGGCTACACCCTGAGCCCCTGGGATTGTGCATACTCCTCTCCACCTAGAGCAAGCGTTCTTAACCAGGGGTCTGTGAGCTTGAATTGAAATTCAAAAAAATATTATTCTCGTGGGGACTTGATGGGGCAGGTGTGAATATATTTATTAAATAATACACAGTGTAGTGTGGGCTTAGTAAGGGATCCGGGGTTTTCCTGACTGGGAAAGGGGTCCATGGAACAAAAAAGGTTAAGAACCCCTGACCTAGAGGAACTTAGGTGGAAAGTTGGAGGTGCCCTGCCACTGTTAGAATCTTGCATCCAGATCAATTACTCCTCCACCAGAGAGTAACTTTTGCCTGGGGACCTGTGACATAATGAGCTTTTTGAGTTGGACGTTTTTTAGGGGGTCTGGGGCTGGTAAATAGAAATAGAGATATGCAATAGGACAGCAACATCTGGAAAGTCTGCCAGGCTCTCCAGCATTGGGAGAATTTGTCCAACTTGCTTCCTGAAAGTTGTGATAAAATTCATAAATAATTTATAACCCAAGGACTTCAAGTGAGGCTTGTAGGAAAGCTCAGTGCTATTGCAAGCTGTTAGGAACAAACTGTAAACCCTCAGCTAACTCCTCCACTACAAAAAGTGCCAGTTTGAATGGGAAGGAAACACTTGTAGCTCCATTTCCTCTCTTGGGCACAAGAAGCTCTAAAAAAAGATGCAATGTGAACAGAAGGCCTCAGAGAAAGAGTTGAGCTATCTTTTGCAAAATGATGAGGAAGCAAAGCAATAGAGTTAACAGAAAGTGTTTTTGACTAGTGCAAGCAAAGAGAATTTCAAATTTAAAATATACTCTAATGAGATAGGAACATCAGATAGTAACTATCTCACTGCACAGGGAAATGCTTTTCTTTTCTTTCCATTTCCCCCCCACCTTGTTTTCACATTGAAATCAACTTTATCTTCCAATCTGAGCATTGCCTACTTCTTGTTTCTTTCCTTTTTATACCTGAGAGTTTCTATTTAAATTTTAACCACCTTGTTTGAGTAGACAATCAGCCTCAGCCGGATATGGCTTCTTCTTTTTTTTTTTCATGAGATTTCCTTTTACAGTGAACACAAGGTTAGACCCAGTATTAATGAGTGTGGTATACACATAAACACCTGCACACTATGTTCATCTGTTTTTGCATAGTTGTAAATTTTCACAAATAAAGGGATTCAAGATTCTCTAAGGAGTCTATTGTCAAATATGCCATTGTCTCACTTTGGGTTCTTGGGCAAGTAAACCTCTTATGTTTCTTTCTGTAAAAATAAACGTCAAATTTTATGAAAATACCCAAAGTGATCGTTATGGATTGAATCACGTCCTCCATAAAGACAGATTAAAGTCCTAACTCCTGGATCTGTGGATGTGAACCCATTTGAAAGTAGGATCTTTCAAGATGTTACTAGAGAACAAACTGAAATCACACTGGGCCATAATCAGTCTGACTGGGGTCTTTATAAGCAGAAGAAATTTGGACACATAAGGAGGAGACAGATGGGGAAAGAGACAGCCATGTGAGAGAGGCAGAAATTGCATTATGGATCGCTGGAAAGCTACCACCAGAACCTTACAGACTTCAAAGAATGCAGGATCCAACCAAAACCTTGACTTTGGACTTCTAGCTTCGAAAATTGTAAGACAATACATTCTTGTTGTTTAAGTCAACCAGTCTGTGGTACTTTATTACAGCACTGGAAAACTGAGACAGTTATCTACACTGGAATTGGTTAGGACATTAGACTTACAACAAAAAACTGCTGATTTGGGCCTTTGATTAGGGGTTGATCTTTAAGTTTTGATTATTATACATCATTCTATTGTAAGTTCCTAGATTACATTCTAAACCCCATTAAAGGAAATAATTTCCATATTAATCTGACTAAAAGTTAAGGTATTACTCACATTTTTAAAGAAGGTTCTTAAGTGGTCTTACATTTGGCATTGTGATTTCAGGTTGACAAACACTAGAACAAAACCACCATGTCATGCATGTCCTGTGATCTGTCATACACTCAGTTAGATCCATAGCATACTCTGACATGACAGCTTACTTTTGTACTTCAAGTCTGTGGAAAATGCCCAAATCCTGTAGTGATAACCAGAAAAATAGAAATGGTAAGTCTGCAGGTCATAAGTGTCCAATGTGTAATTTGAATGGGTTATAGAATAACCAGATCGCCCAGCACTATCTATGTACTGATTCTCAAACAAGTTGCTCATCAGAAACATCTGGAGAGATTTAAATAAAAAAAATTAAATTCAGGTATAGTAAAATTCACTGTTTTTGATGTTAAGTTCTATGAGTTTAGACAAACGCATATAATCATGTAGCCACCACCACAATCAAGATGCAGAAGAGTTCCATTGCTGCCTCGCCCCTCCAATTCCCTTGTCTACCCTTTTGTACTCAAACCCTCCCCTTACGCTTAAACCCTGGCAACCTCATCACTGTTCTAATCTATCCAGAGCTGCAAGGGATCAGCGTGGAGACTGGGCCCAGTTTCTCTTGGAGTAATATTCTTTCTTACCAGAAGATTACCAATGACACGCCAACCCTGGAATCTGCTGAGACAATCTACAGCATCAGTTTGAATGCTTGGGACTGGCTGGCATCAATTCCCATCCCTCTGGGCTTTCCATTTTTCAATAGTAGCACTATAACTGCTTATTTGTGGCTTTCATTACAGCAACCTTCACTGAATTGGCACAAGCTATGCCATAGAAGACCTTGTATTCATAACCCTGCTTATGCCAGAGTATGGATAGGACTGGAGATGTGAGGAAAAAGTAGCACAGACATCCAAATGACACAGGCTTGTGAGGCAGAAAGAGTATAGGACAAGGATATGAGAGAGCTTAGTTCTGGACCTGACTTTACCCCTACATGGCTACGTAGATTTTAGATACACTTCTCTAACTTCTCTGGGTCTGTAGTAGACATTTTTTGGAAGTGCCTGCTTAGCTCACAACAATTTCTTTTTCCTTTAAGAAACACCCCCCTACCTGGAATCCTGAGCAGTCAGAAGGAAGTAGCTGGCAGCTATGCTTTATACTTAGAGTTCCTACTTTCTATTCATAGAGAATGGACCAAGGGTGCACACTTGACCAAAGCTGTAACATTCATATTCTTTCCTTTGGAATTTTGGATTTGGGGTTGAAAGAGAATTAAGTAGTCTCTTCTGAGTGGCTGGAACTGTATTATGTGAATTTAGGAACTGTGGGAATCTATATACTGCCAAGCACCCTGAATGCAGAGGAATTTATTTTCTCTCTCTTTAAGACTGAAGTAGAGGAGAGAGACACAGAGATTACTCTCTGGGTCTTTATGGCCATTCAATCCCTATACAACTCTTCTCTCAGGCTTTGCTGCCATAGCTACCCCTGTATTCTTATATTTCCTGTTTTGTCTTTTCTGCGTCACTTGAACCTTTAGCCACCTGTTAGACCAGAAGATCTTCATTATGTGAACATCTTCTCTTTCTGGGATTTGTATATTGCTAGCTGCTGTGAGAATGATGGATGAGTTAAAGGGAGAGAGAGTTGAGAATTAGAGTTCAGAGTTCTCCTAAGCTGCCACCACAGTGGGGTCGGGGGAGCCTTTGTGAGAGGAAGGCATCACAGCAAACCCCATCTATCTCAGGTAGGATTGAGTCTCAGAACAGCAAGAAGAAGACATAGTTTGGGCTTCTTACTGCTAGCTCTGGATGAAGCTGGCCTACAATTTCAAGGGAATCTGTCTATTTTCCTTGCTCCCAGGAATGGAAGCTTCTTCAGATATCTAGTCTCAATGTCACAGAACTTCATATGTTCCTTCTCTCCTGTTCTGCTTGCTTGGCCATCTTTGCCTTTGTTCCATTGGGTTTCATGAGTTGACTTTTGGAAGGCCAGAAATCCAGGCAGGATTGACCTGAAAATAAAGTAGATATGGAGGCATGACCCCCAGAGAAAAGGTATTGTATGTGTTGTTAGGGAAAAGAAGGGAGAAGTAAGGGAGCTAGAGATGGGATCACAGGGTGGTGAACCTGTAAAAAGAGACCACTGATTGGACTTCCCACCAGCTACCTAGACTATACACAAAAATAATCAAGAAGAGGAAGCTACAGCCCCAACACATCCACCTCCCCTTTCCCACCTTACCCTGCTTTTTCAGACTGACTCAGAGATGAGAGCACTTACTACAGACTTGGCCATGGAGATGAAGGGCAACCAGGCAAATTTGTAGGGAGGATAACATATTTGGCTGCCTCTTTATCCTCTTTATCTCTCTTTCTGGGCCTCTTCCCCCAGAACTTGGTGCCTTTCCAGTCTCCCAGAGTGTACAGCCACCTCTGTGACCATCTGCCCTAGTAAGCTTTACATACTAGAACTTTTCTGACCACTTCTCTTTCCTCAGCCTACTTTTCCTATATCCTCTATCTTCTCTTTAGAGCTAGGTGAATGTCTCAGTTTGCCAATGCTGCTATGATGAACACCACACAATGGGTTGGCTTAAACAGCAAGCATTTATTGGCTCATGGTTTCAGAGGCCAGAAGTCCAAACTTAAGATATTGGCAAGGCCATGCTTTCTCCCAGAGTTGGCAGTGTTCTGGTGATGCCCGTCTTCCATCACATGGTTATGCTCCTGGTCTCCTCCTGTGGCTTTCTCTGATTCCTGGCTTCTGTGTCCTCTGGCTTCTCTGACTACATCCAAATTTCCTCTCTTTAGAAGGTCTCCAGTAATATGGACTAAAACCCATCCTGATTCAATTTGGCCACACCTTAACTAATAATAACATCTTCAAAAAGTCCTATTTCCAAAGGGTTCACACTCACAGGAATATGGATTAAGATTTGAAAATGTCTTTTGTGGAGGACATGATTCAATCCTTAAGAGTGAAATTGTACCTAAACTGTGGTAGATGTCTCAACATGTTCACCCTCTCTCTGCTTCCAGGTGACATTTTATTCTTTCCTTACTTCTGTGTAAAGAAAAGAGCAGGGCAGGAATATGAGGCAACATGGTAGGGCTATTGGAGATATTTTTTGGTCAGGGGAACATTTAAATGTATATTACATAGGAAATTGACTTGAATGTATAGATGTACATATAAAAGGTCAAAATTCCAGAGTATAATATTAAAGCATAGAGTTAATATGCTCATCCTCCCATCCACTGATCCATCCATCCAGTTAATAATGATGAAGTCCTACTATGTGCATGCTACACTGCTGTATGATATATTTTGCTATCTGCTGGGAAGGAGAGAAGAGACAAAGAGAAAGAAATCACGGTTGCTAACCTCAAGGCAATTATTTGAGATTTATCATCTGAGAGCAAGAATTTGAAAAACATTGCTGGCACACACAGTGATCCTTAAGGAAAACAATACAACTGCTTCACAGGCTGTAAGGGAGATGGAGAAAGTACATTAATGATCTCTTGGCAATTCTTATCTAAAGCCACGTTTCCCACAAGGCTATGGAGCCATGTCTGCAAGCCCTTTTGGCTGTAATAGTGGCTACGAAGCACGTTCTGTCATTAGTAACGTCTCTCTTTGTGGGAACAGTGGTGTAATTGTGGACAGAAGTTCATGCTGAGTTCTATTTATAGCTTCTGATGACTCATTAATGTTACCTTAGCAAAGGCTAGCTCCAGAGCCAGTTTTCTATTTCCCTATTAGTCAAAAACATTCTCACTGGAGTATTCTGATGAAATAAAATGTAAACTGTCTGTAAAACCCTCCTGGCAATGTGCACATCAGCCTTTTAATTGGTATAATATTAGCCACACTTATGCTCAGTATTTCAAACTTCAATTGTCAAAAGTACCTGGAGGGAGCGGATGTGGCTCAAGCAGTTGAGTGCCCACCTCTCACATGGGAGGTCCTGGGTTTGGTTCCCCATGCCTTCTAAAACGAGGAAAAACAATGAAACAATGAGTAGACAGAGAGCAAACAACGAGTGCAAACAATGAGCAAACAGATGATGGAGCCATGGGGGTGGGGGTGGGGTGGGGGAAGTACCTGGATCTCTTAGGGCTTATCAACATGCAGATTTTGTGTTTAGCAAAGAAAAAAAACAAAAAACAAAACACAACAATTCACTGTTAGTCTTCAGAAGAGTTAAACTAGCAGTTGATCTGGAAAATACGTTAACCAATCTTCAAAAGTATTTCCGTTCCCGGAAACCTTTGTGCCCTCTGTGACTTTACCCTTAGTGACATTTCCACACATATTCACCATTTGATTCCAACAGAGAAGTCGTGGTCAGGAGTAAGACCAAGCTTTGCAGAGATGTTAGGGTATGACTTTGAAGCTGCTGTACTTTTATCGATTCAGTCTGAAAAACAATCTCTGTGGTTAAGCACGTTAAATCCCCCTGTGCTTTCATAAGCTTGGCTAAATGTTATTACTCTGAAGTCTGGGGCTGAGTAGGAGATAACTTAGATCAGAGAGCTCTCATTGAAATGGGTTCAAAGGAGTTACTCATGATCTATGCTTTTGGGTGGGACCTTGTAATCAGATATTATTCTATGATTTGTTAAAAATATAGTACATAATGTGTATTAGCCAAAGGGGTGCTGATGAAAAATACCAGAAATCTGTTGGGTTTTATAAAGGGTATTTATTTGGGGTAGAAGCTTACAGTTATCAGGCCATAAAGCATATGTTACTTCCTTCACCAAAGTCTATTGCCATGTGTTGGAGCAAGATGGCTACTGATGTCTGCCAGGGTTCAGGCTTCCTGGGTTCCTCTCTTCCCGGGGCTCATTTCTCTCTGGGCTCAGCGCCTCTGTTTTCTCAACAAGGTCAGCTGTAGACTATCAGGACTGGCTCTGTCTCTCTCCCCAGGGCTCGATTTTCTCTGGGTTCAGCTGCTTTGCTCCTGTGTGTGCTTACTTCCAGGGCTCCAGCTCAAAAACCCCAGCCTCAAAACTCCAACATCAAAACTCCAAGAACCCCTCTTTTCTGCTGTGTAGTTTTACCTGTGAGTCTCTGCCCACCAAGGGGGCGGGGACTCAATGTCCTACTGACATGGTCTAATCAAAGCCCTAATCCTAATTTAAGCATGCCCAGGTACAGACCAGTTTACAAACATAATCCAAAATCTATTTTTGGAATTCATAAGCCATTTCAAACTGCTACATAATGAAAGCTGCCAATTCTAAGTGCTAGCAAGGATTTGCAGCAACTGACGCGGTCATGCATTGCTGACGGGAATGCAAAATGGTACCGCTGCTTTGGAAAACAGTTTGACAATTTCTTATAAAGCTAAACATTCACTTAACACACAACACAACAATCTCGTTCTTCGGTATTTACCCAAAAGATATGAAGCATATAGCCCTGTGCAGGGGTGTGTGTGTGGTGGATACAGAGAATGCCAAGGCTGAGGGCACAGCCTCTGTTATCCCACGTGGCACGTCTAAGGACCTGAGGCTGGAGCATGGAGGCAACAAGATGAGGCTGGAGACCAGTCAGTGCTGGGTTTTGTAGGCTGTGGTACGGCTTTGGGACTTTTATGCTAAGAATAATGGGAAACTATTAAAATGTTTTCAGCAGGAAGGTGACATAATCAGATATGCCTTCCAAAAAGATCAGTCTGGCTGCAGTGTGTAGAACCAATTGAAGGGAGGGACACAAGTGTGGATGTGGGGAGGCTGTTGAATTGTCTGGGAGAATGCATGATATGGCTTGGGTTAGGGCTGTGGTCTTGGAGATGGTCTCTTTTTTAATCCCTACAAAACCTTGGAGATGGTGCAAACCATGTCTAATGGAAACAAGGATAGCATTTCACTGCTTTTAAAATTTGTTATAAAATACTCAATATAGTGAAGCGGGTGTAGCTCAGTGGTTCAGTGGTTAAGCACCTGCTTTGCATGTACGAGGTCCAGGGTTCAATTCCGGGTACCTCC
>JAQZBX010018073.1:0-34977 GCA_029593785.1 Cabassous unicinctus | reverse complement strand
TGGACCCACGGAGCCTTAAGAGGGAAGAGGAAGGCTGGACCCTCACAGACATTGCCCACCATCTTGCTTCCACACGTGGCAGCAGAGTTTGGTAAGGAATGAACCCTGAGTTGGACTCTTTAGGGCCTTGTAACTGTAAGCTTTTACCCCAAACAAATTCCCTTTATAAAAGCCAACACATTTCTGGTATTTTGCATCAGCACCCCTTTGGATGACTAACTAGTTTTATTGGTGGAGTAGGTTAGTTTTTCATTGCCACAATTACAAAGTCCAACATGGGTCTCAGTGGGTTAAGCTAAGTTGTTGGCAGCCTGTATTCCTTTCTGAAGGCTGTAAGGAGAATCTGTTTCCTGCTCATTTGGAATTTTGGCAGCTATAATATAGAGGTCCCCTTTTTCTTATTGGCTGTAAACTGACAGCTGTTCTCAGTTTTTAAAGACTGCTGTACATATGGGAGCGAAGCCCCTTCTCAATTAGAGGTGGAGTAGACATCACCATCTCAGAATCCTCAGGATTGGGGAATAAAATATGGACTAGAGTGGACTTACTGGTATTCTACTATAGACTTATTGTGATTCAAGCAATGGAAGAAATTATATCATTGACGTGGAGACAGTGGCCACCGGAGGTGCTGAGGGCAGGGAGAGGGAAAAAGAGGTGTAACATGGGGGCATTTTCAGGACTTGGAATTGTCCTGAATGACATTGCAATGACAGATACAGGCCATTATATATCCTGCCATAGCCTACAGAATTGAGGGGGAGAGAGTGTAAACTACAATGTAAACTATAATCCATGCTTAGTGGCAATGCTGAAAAATGTTTTCATCAATTGCAATGAATGAACTAATGAAAGAAGTTGTTAATGTGGGGAAAAGTGGGAGGTGTGGGGAGTGGGGTATATGGGAATCCCTTATATTTTTTTATGTAGCATTTTATGTAATCTAAGTATCTTTTAAAAATAAATAAAAAATATATTTTAAAAAATAGACTGCTGTATTCCCTTCCTCCATCTTCACAGCCAGCAACATTGCATCTTTCTGACCATTCTTCCCTGGTCACATCTCCCTCTAACTCAACTGGGAAAGGTCCTCTGATTTTAAGGTCCTGTGATTAGATTTGGCTCATCCGGATAATCCAGGATACTCTCCCAATCTAAATGTAACTGATCTTAATCCCATTTACAAGGCCCCATTTGAATTTTATGTAAGATAAAATTCACCAGTTCCAGGGATTGGGGGTTGAGGGCATTATTTTCCTATCACAGCTTCTTACCCATCACTGCCTGCTTCCCAATAGTTCGCTTTCTCTCCTCCTAAGCTCTCCAGCTTTGCCTACAAGGAGTAAGGGGGTAACATAAACTAATGTCATGGGACTCAATCATCTACCAAATCCTAGATTTTACCTCTTCTTTTTTTTTGGGGGGGGGAAGATTTTAGATCCTGGATCGCTCCCACAATTCATGCCATAATTATTGATGATATCAATATTTATGTTTATGAGACTTCCATTACCCTCTGTGCTCAGTAACTGGAACTTGTCTTTTAATTGTCTTGGTCCAAACCCTTCCTAAATTACCCAATCCCATGGTCATACCCTAGTCCTCATCATCGACAAATTCTCCAACCTTTTCATGAGCCCATGTCAAGCATTATACTCTTTCTATCTCCTTCTGTCTTTCAAACTCACTCCTACCTTGCAATAATATGCCAGTTCTACCAAGACCAACAAATGCCCCGTTCTCTCTTCCCTACCTCTCACATCTCTCCTTTCTCAGTATAAATTGCATAGAAAATAATTATGAATGTAGACTTCTTTCTCAAAACCCTTACACTCACATGCTTTGCTGTCCTTGTCTGGAAACATCCCATCCCTCATTAACTCCACCCCTCTGCATTGTGCCTCTGCTAAGGAGTCTTCATCTAAACAGATAAAAATATACAACTTTTTGGTATGTCTTGCTTCAAATACATGATTTAACCTTTGTGAACCCTTAGCATTTAGAGCAATCAGCAGAGACCTTCCATAAACTTCACCACTATAACAATTCACCTATTCTCTCTTCATTTGTTACTAAAAAGCAACTCCAGATTCCTATTTATATCTAAAGGAAATGCCTCTTTTTGAATTAGATCCAATCCCTTATTAGCCTATTTAAGACTAGTGATCTTACAATGAATCCCCTCTCTCTTGAATCAACCTTTTTCAATTAGATTAAAAAAGAATATTTTGACCCAACATCACTGTCCAGCTGCTGTCCCATGTCTCTGTTCCTATTGTCAAAGAAAAACTATACCAGACCATCGGAGAGGAGCACTGATCCCTGGGATGGATGAGTGATTTACCGAGGTTATATTTGGACCACTTGGTGTAGAATGTTTTCCTTTATGGTAATTAGGCCACCTAGGGTCTGAGAAAGGCAAAAGGAAAGAGCAAGAAACCACCTATTAGGAGTCTCTCAAGTGCCTGGACAGTGTAAGGGTCAGGGTGAGAGCGAGGTCAGGGGCCTGGGGTCAGGGAGAAACCCGTCTGAAGTTTAGTCAAGCTGAAGGGAAGTCTTGGTCCCTCGTCACAGTAAACTTCCATGATGGTTTGACTTCCTTACCTCCTGATATTTCTCCTAAGTCAGGCTTTTGCCCTCACCATTACATCAAAACTATTGTGTCAAGGTTACCAGCAACCTCACACTGGTAACTCCATAAGTGAAATTCCAGCTTTCTTTTTTTTCACCAAGATTTGACATGGCTAAATGCTCCTCTTTAAATCACTTGTTTCTTACCCAAGACAATCAGTACATATTCACTAATTTTCCCTCCTGTCTTGATATGGCCACTCCTCCACCTTCTTTGCGGATTCCTTCTCATTTATGTGACTTCCTAATTTTGGAGAGGTCTTAGTCCTTCACACTTTTCTCTCCATAAATTTACTCCCTTGGAGACCTCATCAAATTTCTCGTCCTTACAGACTAATTCTATGTTTGTGACTCCCAAATTTGCCTCTCCAGCCCAGACTTCCCCTTGAACTCTAAGTGTCTAAAAGACATCTCAGTAAACATCATCTCCATTTGTCCAGTTTGGCTCAGGCCAAAAACCTTGGAGCTCTTTTGAGTGCCATTTTTTTTCCATACCTCATACCTAATGTTATAGCAAACCCAGTCAACTCTGAGTCTAAAATGAAGGGCCAAGGGATGCTTTTCTACATTTTCTTAGGTAGCACTGTCCTGAATAATCTGAGTAAATTTTTTAAAAGATACTTAGATTACATAAATGTTACACAAAAGACATAGGGATTCCCATATGCCCACTCCCCACACCCTCCCACATGAACATCCTTCATTAGTGTGGCACGTTCATTGCAATTGATAAATGCATCCTGGGGCTTTGCCATTCAGCATGGACCATAGTTCACATTGTAGACCCCACTCTCTCCAACACAGCTCTGCATGTTATGTGATGATATAAAATGGCCTATATCTGTCATTGCAACATCACTCAGGACGATTCCCAAGTCCAAAAAAAGCCCCCTTATTACAACTGTTTTTCCCTGTCCCTGCCCCCAGAGCCTCCAATGGCCACTGGCTCCACAACAATGATATAATTTCTTCCATTGCTAGAATCACAATATGTCTATAGTAGAATACCAGTAAGTACACTCTATTCCATAGCTTTTCCCCCAATCCAGAGGATTCTGGGATGACGATGCCCACTCCACCTCCAATTGAGAGGGGGCTTATATCCCATGGGGAAGATGGGTGGACTATCCTGCCTGCAACTGCAGACTTTCTATGTTCCCTGGGACGGCCGTTGTCCATCATCATCTCCCCACCAGTTGTCCTGGGTGAGTTCAATGAGCTGTAGAGTAGGAGTTGCAGCTCCACCGAGGTTCCGGGCCCAGCTGGCACATGGACAGCCCAAAGACTCACGTCTCTGGATGTGCACCTACAAACTCCAGCAGCAAGTATAGGTTTAAATAGTAGGGACAGATGAGCCATATGCAGGGAAGACATAATTGAGCCCAACTCTGTCACTCTCAGGAAAACAAACTCCAAAGCAGGGCCCACTGGCCAGGTACCAAACTCTGGAGCTATCCGCTCTGATCATAGGACCTGGTGTCTCCAGAGCTATCAGGAGCCCTGCTATATGGGGTAGTATCCCCTCATTGAGAATATATCTATTGCACTGTACATAGAAAATATATATCTTATATATTGAAACAAAGTCAAAAAAAACTAACAACACAAAACAGTTATAAAGACATTTGGGGGAAGCAGATGTGGCTCAAGTGATTGATCTCCCACCTACCACATGGGAGGACCGGGTTTGGTTCCCGGTGCCTCCTAAAGAAGATGAGCAAGACAGTGAGCTCATACGATGGGCTGGCACAAGAGACACACAGTGGGAAACATAATGAGAGACATAACAAAGCAGTGAGCAGAGGTGGCTCAAGCGATTAGGCGCCTCCCTCCCACATGGGAGGTCCCAGGTTGGGTTCTGTTGCCTCCAAAAAGAAGACGAGCACACAATGAACAGACACAGCAAGCACAAACAATAAGGGGGGGAGTGAAGAGAAATAAACAAATCTTTAAAAAATTACATTTGGTAGAACTGGAGAAACTTGGATATGAACTGAATATTAGATAATATTATGTCATCAATGATTATTTCCTTGTTTGTGGTACGGTTATTGAGGTTATATAGAGGCATGCCATTTTTCTCAGGAGATACATGCTGAAATGTCATGTTGTCTGCAACCTGCTTTCAAATGTCAAGCTAATTGTTGTGGTGTGTGCATCTTTTTGTGGATTGAATTGTCCGCAGGCCCTGGTACCCATGAATGCAACCTAGTTTGGAAATAGGGTTTGCAGAGGTAATCAAGTTAAAGTAAAATCATACCAAACTAAGGTGGGCCCTAAACCCAGTATGACTAGAATCCTTAAAAGAAGAGAGAAGTGTGCGCACACAGTTGGACACACAGGGAGAAGATGGCCATGTGAAGGTAGAGGCAGAGATTATAGTTAGGTTGCTACAAGCCAAGCAACGCCTGGGCCACCAGCAGCTGGAGGCGGCAAGGAGATTCTTCCCATAGCCTTCAGACGATGTGCAGACTTGCTTCCAACCTCCAAGACTGTAAGAGCACAAACGTCTTCTGTTTTAAGCCAACCAGGTTTTGGTAACTAGTTATAGTAGTCCAGGAAACTAATACAGCATGTGTGCATGTGCAAAGAAAGTCAAAACACGTTGTGACTGTTAATTAATGACTCTAGGCAAAGGTATATATGAGTGTCATTGTAACATTTTTTCATCTTTTCTGGGGGTTCAAATTTTTTTCAAAGTAAAGAGTTGAAGGAAAATGTGTTCAGAATCCAGTGATTTCTCAAAATCCCATGACTACCACACCAGTCAGACACCACCAACTCTAGATTCATTTACTATAAAATGCTAGTTACTGGTCTTCTTTTTACTGTCCTTGCATCTTTTCCACTTTAGAATCTATTCACAAAAGTCACCCTATTAAACTATGAGAAACATAATGTAATTTCTCTGCTCTGAGACTTCCAATGAAAAACCCTCTATGATTTGGCCATACCACACCAGCCAGTCGTTACAAATCTGAACTAATCTACTATTTCACTCTCTCTTTCCTACTCCACTCAAACCACACTAGTCAATTTCTTTTTCCTGGAAAACACTAGGCATGTTAACTTTAGAGCCTTTAGATTTTATATATATTCTTCCTGGAACATTCCTCCCCCAGAGCAGCATGGATCATTTCCCACCTTCTTTAAATCTCCTCAAATATCTCCTGCTGATTACAGCCTTCCCTGACCTCTCTGTTGAAAATTGCAACTCCCTTCCAAGCGTCCTTTAACCATCTCACCTGATTTATTTTTCAGCATAAGTTATCACCAACTGATAAATTTTATTTGTCCATTTGTTTGTTTCTTTCCTTTAAAATGTAAACATTACATCACGGATTTTTTTTTTAAAGTTTGTTCACTGTTGTATCCCTAGTCTCTAAACTGTACCGGGAATCTGAAGGAATGATGTGTTCATTTTTAAAAAAATAAATGTTTCCATATAATGATCTAAGTTCCCTCTCAATTAGAGGCAGAGTGGGCATCACCATCACTTCTCCTTTTAAGATCTTCAACTGATTGGATGAGAATTCCCTCATTGTTGAAAGCTGTCTCCTTAGTTGATTATAGATGTAATCAGCCATAGATACAATCAAATTACTGATAATTTCAATCCATGAAATATCTCACAGTAACAATCAGACCCGTGCTTGCTTAACCAAATAAATGGGCGCCATAAACTGGCCAAGTTAAAACATGAACTTAACCATCTCAGCCCACTCTTAGCAACATAGTAGGGTCCTTCCCCAAGAGGACCTGGCCTTTCCTTCAGTCAAGGGGTTCTGGTTCTGTAAGCTACCCAAACCTAGGAATTTTTTGTGGGTCTGTGCCTCTCTCTTTTTTTGTGTGTAATTGAAGTGAGAATTGTATTCACTTGACCTAGAACCCTTCTGCTTATACAGATCAAGCAAGAATTTAGTGACTGCCTTCATGCTTTACTTCTAGGTACCCCATGATCCACTGGCTAACACAATAGGTGTCTGTGTGTTACACTATTATGATTACTGCTTTGACTCAACCATGCCCACCTTGTGTTTAGTGATTAAGTGCTGCCACTTGACTTCTGCCAAGTCAGGAACATCATGCAATGTTTAAGGATCCAAGTCCAAGGGCAGGAGTTCTCACAGTAATATCTGACTTAGAGAGAAAAGTGACTACAGAGCACTTCAGATATGGAGTCTAATTTATTCCTCACCATTCTGGTGAAAGATATGTCCTCTGTACATTCCTGGGCTGGGTCAGCAGGTCATATATGAAAAATCCAAACATTCTGATCTCGTTAAGCCTTTGTATCCCCTCATCTACATTATACCAGGACAGTTCTGGCATTTTGACTTCAGGCAATGTAGGACACCTTTTGGTTCACACTTGAGCCAACCATCCAACCTAACTGTTAGAGCCCTTTCTAACCCCTTGAGTTACAATATTGAATCCAGGATCTGTGCCTAGCAGGCACATATCATTAAATTCTGTCTGATTAACTTTCTTTTCCTTCCACCATTATCCCACATTCTTATTATCAATTCCCACACATCTTCTTCTGAGTTCTAAGTAAATTAGAAAAACCACACAGTTGTTTTGGAGTATAGCAAACCTCCTCATGGCTCACCTTTGTACCTCACTTTTTGGGGCCAGTTGGGACATCAGTATAATTATAGCTCTGGAAGAAAAGAGGGTGGGGTGGGTCGTGAGAGTAATTAGCAGTGTTTTGCTAGCCAACTACCTCAAGTCATTCCATATCAGTTTCATCTAGTGAAACAGGATTAATCTATTCAGACAGAAGAGTTAGGGCTGTTTATTCAGGGCAAAAGCAGAATTAATATCTTCGGTGGAAAGTGGGTGGTTGATTTCTCAAGGATGACTAGAATTTGGGTGGCTGGTTCCTTAGGGCAAACTGGAGATGGCATGTCTGATTGCTCAAGGAAGATCATTAGAGATTTATCTGGTAAAGAAGATTCAGCAGAATCTAGGGTTGCAATTTCCCCACCATCATCATCAGTGCATATGACCCCATTCCAATTTTCAGGATCCCATTTCTTCCCAATCAATGCCCTCACTTTAACAGCAGACACCCTGCAAGGTTGGGAATTCAGTTTATGTTGTTATTCTGCCACTTGTGCAATGAAACTCTGGGTCTAGTTTGCAGAAGTCTGAAGTCTGCATCTACATTAAATAAGAGTTTTTCAGGATATATGCAGAAACTTTCATGTTCTTCATGTGCTGCATAAACTGGGAATTTGAAGCCTTGATCTCATCACTTTCTTTAACAACTGTATCCATGTATTTTTGAACAACCATTCATAATCATCATACTTTTAATCTTCATGAAACTCCATTAAGGTGTCAAATACATTCTCACACAGAGCCTTGCCTCCTATAAGCCTTTGAGTAGCAGTATCCAATGGTAATATTTTGTGTATCTCTATTGCCAAGTCACATCACGGAGTATCAGGGCCACCTTGGTCACTGGAAAGTGTCTTACTAAATCTAATCAGATTAGAGAAAAAAATTCCAAAAGCCCAGAACCAATTTGGAAATCTCATCCTTAAGATTCTGTTCTCAAGAAGCACTCTGGCTATTAAATCTATATTATTCAGGGATTTCCATGATATTTATTATAGGATTTGGCTTACACAACTGTGGGGATAGGCAAGTCTGAATTCCATATGGCAGTCCACAAACTGAGAAGTCCAATGAAGGTTTTTGATGAATTCCCCAGGAGAAGCGGGTTGGCTAAATTAGAGATGGGAATTTTTCCCTCTGATTATTGAAATGATCAGTTCTTTTAAGGCCTTCAATTGCTTGGATGATAATTCTCTCATTGTTGAGGGCAGCATCCTTAGATGATTGTAAATGTAATCAGTCATAGATGCAATCAACTTACTGATGATTTCATTTTATGAAATAACCTCACAGTAAAAATCAGGACAGTGCTTCTTTGGCCTAACAACTGGACACCATAACCTAGTCAGGCTGACACATGAAGTTAGTTACCATGACATCTAGGGAGGAGGAAAAACAAAAACAGAAACACAAACAATGCACTGAATCTTCTGGGATATAAGTTAAAGCAGACATATTTTGGGACACATATTTCTATGGTTTAGACTCTCTTGGAATCCAATCATAACTGTTTTTAAAATAAGAGTAAACAGTCATATGTTAATGGTTTATATTATAATTTTTGGAGAATTTCAGGAGCACTTGAAGTCCATTTAGCAAATTTGTTGAAGTTCTTGAATTCAATATTACTCAAATGTACCTGTTGTGTTCTTCAGAAGGGGCCAGACATTATAGACCTAAAAAGTAGAAGTCAACAGGAGCTGCTTATGACCAAGATCAGGATTTGTGGCCCTCCACCCCTTCCCCTCCCCTTACACACTAGTGCCTAATATCAGGGCATCCTCAGAGGCAGCATGTGACTTGCTTCTTTTGAAGCTTTTGTTCATAATAAATCTAAACTGACATAGCAACTCCAATTCAGGCCACTGGGAGTTTTAATCAGGGTTGTCACTTCAAGCTGCATGGGTTATGGTTGCTCAACTTATATATCCCCTATCTGTTTCACAGATGGGTAAGGGATTTGTGGGTTCATGACTCAATTCATAAAATGACATTTTCTGCCCAACAGAATGGTAGTTCAGTCAGATCCACTTCACTCTCCATGGAGTCTCCTGAGCCTTCCTGGAACTGCTCTGTGAGTGTCAGCCAAGAGTTGAAAAGCTCTGGTGTAATCTGTCACAGATCCTGCCCCTTGGCAGAGGAACTGCATCTTTTGATTTGCTGCTTCCTTTGTGGGATGTCAAAGACTTCCTTGTATTACTCTGCAAAGCCCATTCATCATTTTAAGAGGCTATCTCTGTGGCATAGGAAGAAGCCAAAATAGTTGGATGCCCTTCATTGGTTTTGCAAAAAATGTGTACAGATCTGTTTCCTGAAGAAGTTACCTCGTGGAGAGTAAATTATACTGGGATGTCCCCACTAGACTTTTCCCTCCATGAAAACTAAAAGTGGGGGCCAGATGTGACTCATATAATAAAATTTTGAGCCAACACGCAAGTAATGTAAGGGCATAGTTTTCTGCCATAAGACCCTTCTTCTACTAGCATGAAACAAACTATCCTCTCCTAGAACAGAGGTCAGGGATTCACCATGTCCAGAAATTGCCCCCTTGCTGACCATTGGATGGATTAGGAATGGCTGAGTTCAGGAGACATAGCTGAAGAAATATGGCATCCAGGGACCTCAACATAAGGGACCTGAACTCCACAAGTGGCAAGAATTCAGGTAGTTGAGTTAGGACCTTAGAGTGGAGAGCCCTTTAGGTAAGCTGAGCCACCACATGGGTAGATTAATTCAAGGTCATCAATGCTGCTCTCTTTTAACCTTAGAATGAATGTCATGCATAGAAAACATCAGCTTTGCTATGTGAGTTCAAATGATGGAAGTAGGATCAGTGGTACAATTTAGATTCCAGATCAATATAAGATTTTATTACAATATTATAACCCTGGAGCCACACATGTTGTTATACCTATTCTGTGTCTCCTCCCAATCTTGCCTGATATTAAGCCATTGAATAAGTGAAGATTCAGACCTTTTGCTTAAAGTGTAACTTACAGTGTTTTAATGTTACCTTATGGGTCATTTGATAGTATATTTCCAGATGGCGACGATGTGTCTCAATCACCTCATGGCTAATGCCTTCTAGTGTCTCTAAAAATCCTACTACAGGTTTCTAAGTTTTATTGCTTATTTCTAGAAATAATCTTTAGTAAGGTACAAGGTTCTGGGGACTTATAGGACATGAGATAAAATAGGAAGCTTGAGAGTAAGTGCTTTGTCACAGTAGGCATTCTAACAGAAGTTAGAAATCTTTTGGTGGGGATATTATATCATTTTATCCCAGGTACAAATTGATTATCACATAATGAGTTGAATTTTGCATCTCCAGGCATGAGAACTTAATGAATGAGTTGTATTTTCAAAAGAAATATTATCGTCATTAAGAATATATAATTCCAGATAAAGTTTATATTAGAAGACATGTTCCCTGAGACTGTAATTTTATTTATTTCACCAAATCAATGTTCCCAAGGCACCCTAGTATGTGTTTTTGAGGAATAAATCTCTTTTTGAGTATAAATAGCAAAGAGTACTCAAAAATAGTTTGGGAGAGGAATTAGGAGCAAATTTTATTAGGGAAGTTATTAGCCGTTCTTAGCCCATCTCTCTTGGTTTCTCTCCTTCCCATTCACTCTTGAACTTAAGCAGTATTATAAGCTCTCCATGTTTCTAACTTGAAACATTGTGCGTCTACCTATCTCTGAATTCTTGAAGAAGATATCGAGTCCATTGGGCCACTATATCCCTGTATCATATCTTTTTTATTGCTCAGCTAAAGACTTCTGCAAACAGTATAAGTGCTCTAAGATTTTTATGCTATAAGATGTATTGTGCTATGACACATTTCACTCTTGTCAATCGGCAAAATGATGAGAACTACTCCCACCTTGCCACAGGACCTCTCATTTCCCTATTACCCAGAAACCATATCATGTTGTCAACCACCTAGCCAATCTGGACTTATTAAGGCTGGTTCTAATTATTTCACTTCTGTTTACCATTTTCCAAAACTTATTTAGCTCACAGAATCTCTGAATTATGAATTAAAGGGTAGCTTTATTTTCATCCAAATTTAATAAGTTTAATTTTTTATAGTCATCCAAACAGTGGCATGATGCTGCCTTTTCTAAAGAAATGTTACTTTTACTAGAGACCAGTTGCCCCAGATCGAATTTTGACTTGAAAAACAATAAAAACAAAAATAAAATAGACTTTCACTTTACATCCCTTCCCACTTAAAAAAAATGCTCATTATTTGATAGCCTCTAGGATTGTATATTGAAATTAAATCAATAGGAAAGAATCCAATAAACCACAGGAGAGTATGCGAGCACTTTAGGAAATGTGAATTTTTTAGATGTCCAACTAAAAGGATAGACACAGGGCATCAAGAAGGTCAGTAGACCTTGGGTACTAGAGGGAAAAAAAAAACTAATATAGCAGGAAAAATGGCTCTGCTAAAACATTAACTGCAGGATCTTCAGAATGGTTATAAATAATTATGATCCCTGATTGAATCAGAATTCTTTCCTCTATAATGTACAATTAGAACCTGTTTTTTGGAGGACTCTATTAGAAAAATAGTAACAAATATTGCCTTTATCAGCCTTATTGGACTCAAACAAAGAACTATATGTATACTAAAATGCAGCCATGATATTAGTGCGCTTTCCTATGTGTGTTGACGAGGTTTCAACTTCCCCTTGATTTTCCTGTACTCCATCATGGTTACTCTTTAGATTTGTGTTTCTGGGTAATCCAGTTCTGCATTTGTATCCCTGTTGCATTATTTTCCATATCTCTGTGCAAGTTTATCCCAGTTACACACAGCCTTTCATGCCCTGGCACCTGCATTCCCCTCAGCTTTCCCATAATTGCCCTACAAGCAGCCTTCCCTTAAGTCTATCAACTTATTTGTAGATATTTCATGTTACTGTGCCTTCATTTATGTGGTTCGTTTTGCCTGGAATGGCCTTACTCACTTGTATCCACTTTCTACACTTTCATCTGGTTGGTTTTTATTTATCCTGAAAATCACAATTCCATTTTTACCTCCTCTTTGAAGATTTCCCTGACTCCTCTGAATAAGAAACCACACTTTGGCACTCTAGTCATGCTTCGTGCATTTCTAAAACATCATCTTTAAAACACTATACACCAAGAGCTGATTTACTTCAGCTGTATCTTCTACAAAGTGAACACCTTGAAGTCAAGGATTATAACTTCAATTCCTGACATACACACACACACACACACACAATTGTGTGTGTGTGTGTGTGTGTGTATATATATATTTGTACATATATGTGTATGTATATCTATATACATACATGCAGATATATGTATAAACATGTGTGTAATAGATATATATATATCCATACAAAGCAAAGCTTCTGGTTAGAATAAAACAATCAGTGTTTCCACATACAAATGATAAATGCCTGACCAAAAGCAAAGCCATCTAACATTTCTCCTCAATTTTGCTACTTTATCCTGAAAGAGAGAGTTTAATTCTTGAATCGGTTAGAATAACATAGGTACCCTAATGGTGAACTACTGCTTTTAGTAAAGGGATTTAAAAAATAATTTTCAAAGTAAGGAATGATAAAATCATACTTATGCTCCCTAAAGATTCGTCAATGGCATTTAGAGTGAAGAGACTTGTGAGGGGCTTCAGCAGACCTCTAAGGAGAAGGTGAGCTCCAGCAAGGCACGAGGAGCGGAGGGCGTCTCCAGTGCCTGCTCCAAGGGGAAGGCGGCTAGCTTTAAAAAGAAACCAATAACCTGGGTGAAAGACTCAGATGATAAAAAGTAGGAAAAGAATGAAAAACTACTTGTTCAAACTCTGAGAAATAGGATCAGGGAGTTGACGGGTGGATGGAAAACCGAGAAGCAAACCTGGAAACACTGGGTACATATTCACAGAAGAGCTGGCACTCCACAAATGTTCTTTTAGCAAGGAAAATGAAGAGGCATTAGCAATTTCAAAAGAGGAAGGAAATCAAGTGGAATGAATGTGTTGTGAGGAATTTAAAAATCTTTCAAAAACAATGACACCTGGGGAGGAGGAAAAATGACCCAAATGGGGAAGACAGAAAAGTGATTCGTGTGGCAGGATGGACGGGTGCACACAGGGTCCCAGCACTCACTCCTGGGGCTGTTTTGTTCCGAGTTTTCTCTGCTGTTTCCCCCTGCACAGGACCTGCTCATGGTTTTGCCATGCTGCTGGGTATTGACATGGAAATGTGCCAGGCATGGGGAGGGGCAGGGTGTGAGAATGGTAGCAAAGTGGATCACCACGGTAGTTCTTTAGGTTATTGTAAAAACATACCATAGCATGCATAATGGGGAATGAAACTGGAGTCTTTCTGTTAGTAATAAACCTTTTCGTCTTGACACAAAGGATTTTTCTATTCTGTGAATTTTCTGCATTTTTTCACCAGGTTTAGCTGCTGGAATATTGAAAATCTAGGTCATTTTCCTCTCTTCATTTGTTAATTAGTTCAGTAATTCATTTATCAAAAAAATCAATAAGCGTTTACCAATTGTTTACACTATGCAAAGTCAGTTGTCCATTTTAATTTACCGAGGACAATTGCTCCTACTTTGTAACTCTAAGGAATGCTTCTGTGGGAGAAATACATGTAAACTGAGGGCTACGGGGATAGGAGAAGGGCAGGGTCATCATGCTGAACTGGAGTGCCCTGTTGACTCAGCCAGGCCACATAGCATCTCCATGTGGGAAAATATTCTCCTCGTGGTCAGAGAAGCCAAAGAGAACAGAACCTGCAGTCTGGCCTAAGAGTCATCAGTTCCTGTTCCAATATTGCCACTTAATACCTACGTGCCCTTTGGAAAGTATTCAAATTCTATGAGCTTCAGTCTCATGTAGAAAGCAGAATTTAATTTTTTCTATATTGGACTTCACAGCAGGTGAAAGGAAAATCTTCATATAGCCTTTTCAAGCCCCTGCAAGCACTACGCAAATATTAATTTTCTGATTCCTCCACAGGACGGGCTCACTCTCTTTCCGTCCTTCACTGACTTGTTACAATTGGGAAACGAATATCCTGGCACATTCTTGCTTTATCACTCCCCCACTTGGTGGCAAAAATCAGCCTTGAGACTGAAGGCGGGAAGGAGAAAACAGAAACAATTGATAAAGAAGATGGAGAAACAGTCTGAAACCAAGGTAAAGAGACATCATGACTATTCCTGCCTGTATTTCTAGAAAATCTCGATATGAGAAATAGTCACCACACTCTCACTTCTTTACAGAGGCATTCTGAAATGAGCGTGGCAGATGTACTAAATGATATGCCTGATAATAAATAATAAATGGCACTGATTTGGGGGAATGACCACAAGCTTGGGAATCAGGTGTGGAATCTGGTCGCAGCATTCCTATTTTGTGTGATCTTAATTAGTGTAATATCTCTGAGCCCAAGTTTCCTGATCTCTGAATAAAGAGCCATGCCTACATCCCTTGTGTTTTAGTTTCCTAGGCTACTCAAAGCAGATACCATGAAATGGGTTGGCTTTAAAGAATGGGAATTTATTAGCTTACAGGTGGAGGCTGTGAGAATGTCCAAATGAGGGCATCAGCAAGGCGATGCTTTCTTCTTGACTCCCCTACCACATGGCAAGGTCGGCATCCGCTGGTCTCTCTCTTCTCTTCCAGGTTTCAGTGCTCTCAGCTTCTTGCCTCCGTGGCTTTCTCTCTGTCTCTCTGTATTCATTCAGTTTATAAAAGACCCCAGCAAGAGGCTTAAGACTCACCCCGAATGCAGTGGGTCGCAACTTAACTGAAGGATCTTCGCCAAACACCCTACTTACAATGGGTCCATACCCACAGGGATGGATTAACATTAAAAGCATGTCTTTCTGGGGTACAGACAGCTTCAAACCATCACACCTGGTGAAGATGCAAAGTTAAAGCATGTGTACAGTCCTTTGAAAACTGATGACCTTCAATAAGTGAATATTGCCATTGCTGATCCTTCCACACAAGGTCAAGGGCCCTGGTAGCATGTGTAGTTACGTGAGCACCGTCTTTGATGCTCATGAGGCCCTTTCATGGTGAGAAAGGAAAGCACTGTAAATAGTCGCCAACTCCAGTGACTCCAGGGTTGGAGAACTCAGAATAATCTGCCAAGTTCAATTTTCCCTCTAGACCTATGCTTAAGGCAGCTGGATAATCACTTCTAATCACCTGCCATTGATTGGGTTTCCTTTTGTTTAAGCACTGCTGGTGAGCAGAGGCTCTGACTGGGGGGGCAGTTGTGACCTAAGGGCCGAGCCAGCTCATAAGCTCTAGCAAGGAGGGCAGCCCAAGCCATAGCAGAGCCAACACTGAGTTTTATGGCCCCTGGCCCCCGTGGGAGCTGGCTGTGCACCATGCCCAGTTTGTTCTCTTCCTGACAAGGCAGGAGTATAGACAGCCCCCTGCCTCGCTGGTCAGTTACGCTGTCTGGCTGAGAGGGATGGGAAAGCACATAAAGACACAAGGGCAGACCAAAGAGCACTGTCTTTGTTTATAAAACGGTCACTACAAAGGCAAAGCAACCACACTGAGAAAATGTTAAGATAAAATATTATGTTAAAAGGGAAACATATTTCTCCTTACACTGTCGAGACATTATGTTTGCTTAAGGACAAGGACTGAAAGAGAATAGAAAGGGGGACAACCAGTGGGATTTCTTAAGCTAGTAGAATTTTATGAATATTTGCGTCCCCATAGGGTACACTTTTGAGTCATTCAACATGTAATTTGAGGGACTTCTCTGTGCTAGGGACATGGCTAAAAGAGATGACACAGAGACGAAGGATGGGAAGTGGACACAGTGGGCACAGAGGCCACTTCCCTTCAGCCTGGAAGAAGCAAGGTATCAAGGGGGCTTCCAAGCAGAAGAGATGTCCTATGAATTTTTTTTACAATAGAAGTTAGTCAGATGAAGGAGGAAGGAATTCCAGGATAACAGAATAGCAAGCAAATTGTCATGGAAGTACACATCGCTAAAGGTCATTTATATATTACCTCTTACAAGAAACAAAATGGAAATAAACCCTTCAAATCAAAAGGTGCAGAAATATGAAAAAATATATGCATGTAAGTGCATAGATACCTATAGTCATATATATATGCATATATACGTACATGTTTATAATAGATCTTTCAGTTAGATGGCTCTTACTCTCCTGGATTAGAGTAGCACACATTAAAAAAAAATCAGTCCCCCACAATCCCCCCGATGATTCAATATGCATACAACGCAGATTTTTCACTTATTCACGATGTGATCTCCTGCATGTTGCAAACTATACCCACCAGAATAGTGTTTTCAGCTAGCATCAACAAAATGATGTCAACACCCACTCTTGGGGTGTGAGAAAAGTTTGAGTGGCTCTTCAGAGCTGTCATTATAAGGAAAAAAGACTAACCTGCCAGCTGATATGCTGCAGTGGCTCATGCTAATTTGACAGCATTCACTGGAGACCGAGGCCACAGTATTAAAATATTATCTAAGCCAAAATCCCGTCAGAAGGGTTAGCAGTCAGGCCTCCTGTCCTTTTGTGCCATCTGTCCTCTAGGGCACTGCATGCATCAAAGACAACAGGGCGGGGATGGCTTATTTTTAATCCTTTGTCTATTGTCAGCTCTGCCCCAAATGTTCCAATGGTTTGCACCACATTTTGTGAGAGATTTAAAACGTAGAAAGGCCTGTGCCACTTGGGGAGAGCTGTAATTTATTAAATTTCATGTTCTAGATGCCATAGAAGGGGGGGGGATACATTTGGTCAGAGAGAAAGGAAACATCTTAGAAACAGAGGGTTGTGAGGATGGAGTCTTTGCCAAGCCCAGAGAACAGATAGTTCAAGCAGGACAAGAAAGTGCAGTTGAAACACTTAGTGCAGGCATTTGTGGCAAGATCAACCGATACTATTCTGTTTCCTCCACCATAAAAGAGATACTGACATTTTCAAAAGAAATACTTGTTTACTATAGGCAAAAACAGAACTAGAATTTAAACACAATCTGAGTGGGGTATGGAGTCAGAAAAATTTGTTTGCAATGTCCCTTGATATAGTAAGATGCCAAACTGATCTGCAGCGTCACTGCCAAAGCAGGGGATGTGGAAAGGAGGCAGCTCTGGAGAGGAAGAAGTCAAAGGCTAACTCTCAGGTGAGATTCCCAAACAGAGGCATCCATGTTCCAAAGCACTTAATGATATTTGGGTTAATGGCAAAATGTTAAAACCCTGAAAAGACACTGTTTCATCTGTCCAGCATTCATTATGTCTTCTAGTAAGCGCACCTTTATGTCCCCCATTCTCAGTCCCTGTATGTTGAAGTCCAAACCTCTAGTACCTCAGAACGTGACCTTGTTTGGCAATAGCGTATTTGAAGCTACGATTAGCTGGTGAGTTAAAATGAGGCCAAACTCCTTTAGGGTACGCCCTAACCCTACTGGGTTAGGATTCTAAGAATCCTACTAGAGTACTTACAAGAGGAGGAAATCTGGAGGCATAGAGAGACTCCCACGAGAAAGCCATGTGAAGATGGAGGCGGCGGAGTGCTGCCTGGACAAGCCAAGGAACCCAAGGATGCTGGCAGACTCCAGCAGCAGAGGGGCAAGTGAGGCTTTTAGCTCCTTGTTACTTCCAGTGCTGAGTCTTGACGATTACTATTATGTTTTCTTTTTCCCTGGAGTTCAGTCATTATCTGACTTAGCCTTTCTTTACTTACTAATAACTTTGGAAACAACTGTATCACCTACTCAGGCTAACGAGCGGATGACTGGCCAAGGGCCATTTTAAGGGCCAATGTCCAGCTATGCAAACTGCAAAAATGACGTCCCACAAAAGGATTTATGTAGAGTATCTGTGACCAGAATCTGTTGATGGATATGCTTCACAGCACTAGCAGGAAATGGGTCACTGCTTGCTCTTTCTCATTTCTGCTCGAAAATTTGATGCAAAGTCCTGGATGAAAGTGAGTGTGAAAGAGGAAGAATGCTTGGGGCACTGTGTTGTAGGGTTCCTCTGCTGGTCTCAGGAGCCTACAGCTGACCTAAGCACTGTCCTGGGTGGGGGGAAAAGAAAAAAGGAAAATTCAGGAATATAAGTCAACACAAGGTCTGAAGGAGATAAAGACTATTAATGCTCTTTTTTTCTTCTTTACACCTTTTGGAAGTCATAGAAAGTCCTATCAAATAAAAATACCACAAGTAGACTATCACTAACATTCCTGAGCAGTCTGCTAACACTTATCTTGAAAGGGGATAGTAGAATGAGCTGATTCCACAGACTTTACTGTTTGGACAGGAACAGGTCTGGGTTTAAAGAACTAACCAAAGTCAAACGTCACTTACATCATAAATTCAGGGTAGACCCAGGACCTGATATAACTAATTAGCACAGGCATCAGGTGTGTGTGTGTCTGGTGTGTATGTTGGGGGGTGGTTCTTGTTTTTGTGTATATTTTATTTTTATTGACTCACCTGCTACAGTCATCTAATGATGAATATTCATTTTTACTTTGTTTGGAATTATTACATCATATTTCTTATAAAACATTATTTTTGTCATCTCCTAGGTATTAAATGATGGTCCCTAAAGGGCAAATAAGCTCACTTGTTCATCTTTTTATCATTTGGCTGCCAACATCTTAATAATATTTGGGACAGGAGCAGGACTAATTAGGGATTCTTGAGGAAGTTCTGCCGGGCCCCGAAGTCACCCCTACCATGTGATCCTGTTTATGTAGCTTCCTAGGGAGCAGGCTGAGCAGCCCTGGCTGGGTAGAATCCAGATATTCCTGTGATCCCCAGGAAAAGATCATTAAAACTCTCTTACCCTGCCATCACTTTAATCAACTGCCAATCATTTAAATCATAATATTTGGGATCCCTTAGTAATATGCAAAATGCTATTTTAATAGGAATTAATCATTGTATTGTGAGTTATACATATTCATTACAAAATTTTTTAAAATGCCATAAAAATGAAATTCAGGAATGTTAGGTTTACTTCAAATGTGATTACAAAAATTCCTTTCTGCTTCCTAGAAGCCAAAGAAGAATCTTTCCTCTCTCTCTCTCTCTCTCTCTCTCTCTCGTGTGTGTACAGATATTGTTCAAAAGGGATAGACACTCATCACGTTTTCATTATGCTTCCTCATGCTCATAGTTTCTAGAGATCAACATAAAATAAAACAAAATAAAACCTGAAGTTTATACAGTAAAAAAAGGAGGGAGGAATTTTGCATGTTTCTTTTTAAGTTGGCAAATACTCCTGTTCTCAGTAAGCAACCAAATGGGAAGCACAAGCACAAGCCATCAGATAGTGTAGGAGATGCTTGTTATGAATTGAACTGTAACCCCCAAAACATACGTTCAGTTCCAAACCCCCAGCCCTGGGAAGGTGACTTCTTTGTAACTAGGATCTTTGAAGATGGTATTAGATAAGATGAGGCTAAACTGGATTAGGTTGGACCCTGAATATGACTGGTATCCTCGTAAAGAGAGGAAATCTGAACAGAGGAGACAGAGACAGGGGCACAATCCTGCAGTGCAGGCAGAGATTGAGTTATGCTGCCAGAAGCCAACAAATGCCATGGACAGCCAGCCACTTGCCAGAAGCCAGGGGAGCGGCATGGATCCGATTCTCCCCTTTAAGAGGGAACATGGCCATGCCATCACCTTGACTTTGGCCTGGTCTCCAAAACTGTGAGACAATAAATTTCTGTTGTTTAAGCCAAGTAGTCTGTAATACTTTGTTATATCACTCCTGGCAAACTAGATAATGCTCTAATCAGCAAATCTGGATGATAAAAAAAGATGCACATGCTTTGGGGGTCAGAAAAACCTAGGTTCTCTGACCAAGGCTCGGGCCATTATGGTGGAGGACCAAGGTGGGAAATCTGCAGCCTGTCTCATTTCCACAGCAGGGGGAAGGGTACAGTGGAAAGGGGTTAGAACTTTGCTAAAAGTTTGCTGCTGGGAGCTAATTTCTTGAAGAAGGGTGTAAATTTGCATTGAACCCGATGAGCTTTTAAACAAATCATTGATACCCTTTCTCTAAATTTCAGCATTAATGGAGCCATTTTAATGAAATGTTTTAATATGCTATGATGTTATCAAAATAAAACATGCAGACAAGGAAAACTGCTAGGCAAAAAACAAACAAACTTGTTTTGACTTGTGTATCTTTGAGTATTACTAGTGGTATATTCAACATAGGCTACTCCAAATATCTGCTGTTTCTGCAGTTGTGCAAGCCACATTTTTAATTACTCTAATAAACTATGAGAATCTGAGGTCCAGAACTGGTTCTTGATTATTTTCAAATAACCAATGCTTAGCAAGTTACACAGCATAAAAATCAGTTCTAAAATGATTTGCTGAATATTTTATATTGTCCTTTTGGCCAAGTGATAAAATTAAGGAAAAGGACCGGGCACAGAATAGAGTTCTGAGGAACTGCCATGGAGAACTCCTCTGAGTGTGATATGATCCATTAACTAGGTCTCTTTGAATACTGTCATTCAACTCAGTTCTAAATCACTAACCACATGTGTCAAAATTGTCAAGTTCCTGATATGCCTGAGTTACCAAGATTTCTATTAGCATATCAAGGAAGAAACAGATTAAACTGATGACTTTTTCTTTTTTTTAACCTATTTTCTCAATTTCATGCTTTCATTTTAATAATCTATTCTCAATAAAATCTAAGAACCAATGACAAGTTGTTAGTTTATAGATTGTAAATTCTATCTTCTTTCCTTTTATAAAACTAAAATCTACATTTGTTCACAACCAGTCAGTTTGTAAATGTTATAACTCGCCTTGATTTCTCAAGGATCACAGATTGTATTTTGATAACTTAATCTGAAAATGTTCTGTCTATCCTAGGAAACTATTCATTGGAACCGGGAACCAGAAAATCATAAAGCCAGAAACAGAACTACTTATAAGCATTCATTTCCAATAAGCAGCAAGACAAATAGGTTTTATAGTAGTTCTTGAACATAAAGACAAAGAATCTGCTAAATATTTTGCTGGCTTGGAGATGAGGCTACTCAGAGCATCTTCCTGGCCATGTGGCCCATACTGATTCTTCAGTTAAGTGTCTCCTGAGCTGTCCTTCAGAGAGACCTTTCTTGCAATTCTATAATTTTCATTAATGTCAGGTTATGATGTCAAGACCAATCACATAAATCTGGAATTCTGAAGGCCATAAGTTGACTTCATCAACTATTCTCTGAACTCGCCACTGATCATTCTTCCCTTATTTTTGTTTTCATTGTTGTTTTTTGTTTTGTTGACTCCCTGTTCTCTGTGCCAAACGATTGGTCAGAAAGAGAGACATTACCATCTCCAGTAGAGGGGTCTCACTGCACGGAGGATAGCAAAGAACATACCATTGTCTGCCTCTGGGAAGGGCAGTTCTAGGGTCCAAGGCCACTCGAGTTTGCAGCTATTGGGATCATCAGCAAAGCATAATTCACACAGGCACTGGATGGGCCATTTACTCACAGAGAAGAGGCAGAGCAACGACAGCTTCATTAGTGGGTTCCATCCTCCACGACCAGCAGGACTCAATCCTCTGGCTGACGCAGGGACAGGCCATGTGTGTACCCCTCCTGGGACACAAAATGTGTCTCCCCACTGCTTTCTCCCCCCAGGAAACAGATACAGCAACAGGGGTGGGCCAGGTGTGAAAAACACGCATAGTTAATCTGGGAAGGGCTATACGTGTTCAGGGAAAAGGGACAGGAATGTGCGGGAAGACTCCTCTCTAAGATGTCCCAAGAAGGGGGTCAGCCCTATTTCATCTTCCCATCTCAGAGCCAGGCCGCCACCTCTGGTCCCCAGCACAGGGCTTATTTTGGGGGCCCAAGGAAAGGCGGCTTCCACGGTTTTTTTTTTTTGTTGTTCTTTTCTGGACTCAATTTGTTGGGTGTTGGGCTTGCTGTGGAGATGTCATTTCTCAACACATCAGAAAATTGCCTGCCAATGCTTTTGAACAATATTTTGCATACTTACAATTACAGAACCACTAATTCTAAATGTCTTTCCTACAACTTCAGTTGCAACTTAAAGTTGTATTGAACCCTCGTGTACTGGGTGCTTTCATGCAACAATCTTGTTTCAATCTCACTATGAGCTCCTTAAGGTAAATGATACTATCACCTTTTTTTTAAAGCATTTTTTTCTTTATTTTTAAAGGAGCTTTAGTTTATGTAAATGTTACATCGAAAATATAGGAGATTCTGACATACGCCACTCCCTCTCCCTTCCACCAAATTCCTCAAGATTGAGAAACGATACTATTAATTTTGATAGATAAGAAGACTCAAGCTCAAGGAGAATTATCAGAGGTAATTCTATAAATTGCAGAGTCTGGCATTACATGTTGGCCTAGTGGATCTAATATGAGATCTTGCCTTTTGCTCCAACTCTAAGACTCTTTTATGAGATATGTATGGTGTACCTGCATGTTGAAATTTAATTATCAGGAGCTGACTCAGTGGTGCTGAAAGGCAACATAAAAGGGTATAATGAATACTGAGCTGAAAAGACTTTGATTCTAAACTCAAACTTCAATTTTAGGCCCTATTTTCCTCATCTGTAAATGGGGTTGAGCTAGATGATTTTAAGACGCTTACATATCCAAAGGCATGGCTAAATGCTCTATAATTCTGTTTATTCTTCATCCATGCATGATATAAATTTATTCATGAGAATTTTTCTTGTTTGATGCAGGAGGAAAACTTGTTTTCAAACCATGGTTCGAATCATCTGCTCTAGGAGCAAATGTTTCCTCCTTCCCAGTTCTACCTCCAATCTCCTCCTCTTCTCCCATCCTTCACATCCCACAGGAATTCAATACACACACACCTCTGGACACACACACACACACACAAGTGTGAAAGCGTGCATGCACACAACAGCCCTCCAGGGTGTCTCATCAGTCCCACCATAGCTCTCAGCAGACTTTTTTTTAACAAACCAATTTTATTGATACATATTAATAAAGCATAAATACACCCAAAGTGTACAGTCAATGGTATTCAGTGTAATCAAATATTTGGGCATTCATCACTTCAATCACTCTTACAGCACATTTAGTATTCTAATAATGATAATAATAAACAAAAAAACAAACAAAACTCATTACCTCCCAATCTCTCTATGCTTCCCCTGCAGTACATAGCTGCTATTCTGTTTCCTTCTCTTTAGTTTTTGTATTTATAAATGGTAAAAACAGTCTCATATATGCAATATCACCCAAATTCGTGTTTTACTATCTTGTACAGTCCCAAGTTACAGTTTTTAGCTTTCCTTCTAGTAATATACATGGCAATAGACTTACCCTTTCAACCAGTCATACCCATATAATAGCTCTACTAGTTACAAACACCATGACGTGTTTTCACCATTTCTATTCAATTCCAAAGGCTTATAAACAACCTTTTTACCAGTTCTGCACAGATTAACCCTCAGCTTTCTGTTCTCTACTCTCCTTCTATTTTCTGGTAACCTATATTCGAATTGTTAACTCGATGAGTTTATACAGTATGTTTAGTTCATAATAGTGCAATCATACAGTATATGTCCTTTTGTGTCTGACTTGCTTCACTCAACACATTGTCCTCCAGGTTCATTCATGTTATCAAATGCTTCACAACTTCAATTCTTCTTAGTGCTGTATAATATTCCTTCGTGCATATATGCCACAATTTGTTTATCCATTCATCAGTTGATGGACACCTGAGTTGTTTCCAGCTTTTGGCAATTGTGAATAACGCCGCTGTGAACGTAGGTGTGCAGATGTCTGTTTGTGTCACTGCTCTCAGTTCTTCTGGATATATACGTGGTAATGGAATTGCCAGGTCACATGGCAAGTCTATAAACAGTCCTCCACAGTGGCTGTACCTTCTACATTCCAACCAACACCGAATAAGCATTCCTATCTCTCCACATCCTCTCCAACATACACCATAGTCCACCTTTTTAATAGTAGCCAGTCTGCGAGATGCTATCTCATTGTAGTTTTGATTTGCATTTCCCTAATCACCAGTGATGTTGAATATTTTTTTTCATGTGTTTCTTTGCCATTTGTATTTCTGCTTTGGACTATTATCTCTTCAAGATTTTGCCCATTTTTTAATTGGGTAGTTTGTCTTTTTTTTGTTGACTTGAATGATCTCTTTATATATCATGGATAGTAAACCCTTATCGGATATGTGATTGCCAAATATTTTCTCCCATTGAGTCAGCTGCCCTTTCACCCTTTTGACAAAGTCCTTTGAGGTGCAAACTTGTTTAATTTTGAGGAGGTCCCATTTATGTATTTTCTCTTTTGCTGCTCGTGCTTTGGGTGTAAGGTTTAAGAAACTACTGCCTATGACAAGAAATTAAAAATGTTTTCCTACATTTTCTTCTAGGAGTTTTATGGTTGTCCCTTTTATATTTAGGCCCTTGATACATTTTGAGTTAATTTTCACTAAGGTGTGATATAGGGGACCTCTTTCTTTCTTTTGGATATGGCTATCCAGTTCTCCCAGTACCATTTGTTGGATACACTGTTCTGGCCCAGCTGGGTGGGCTTAACAGCCTTGTCAAAAATCACTTGCTTGTAGATGTGAGGGCCTATTTCTGAGCTCTCAATTCGGTTCCATTGGTCAATCTGTCTGTCTTTTTGCCAGTACCATGCTGTTTGACCACTGTAGCTAAGTTATATGCTTTAAAGTCAGGAAGTGAGCACCCTCCAAGTTGGTTCTTCTTTTTAAGGGCATTTTTGGCTATTCAGGGCCCCTTACCCTTCCAAATAAATTTGATAATTGGTTTTTCCATTTCTGAAAAAATGGCTGTTGGGATTTTTATTGGAACTGCATTGAATCTATAAATCATTTTGAGTATGATTGAAATCTTAATGATATTTAGTCTTCCAATCCATAAACACAAAATATCATTCTATTTATTTAAGCCTTCTTCAGTTTCTTTTAGCAATGTTTTGTAGTTTTCTATATACAGGTCCTCTATGTCCTTGGTTAAGTTGATTTCTAAATATTTGATTGTTTTAGTCACTATTACAAATGGAATTTTTTTTTCTGATTTCCTCCACAGAGTACACATCAGTAGTGTATAGAAACGCTATTCATCTTTGCATATTAATCTTGTGTCCTGCTACTTTGCTGAACTTCACTATTAGTTCTAATAGCTTTTGTTGGGGATTTTCAAGGAAGAGGATCATATCATCAGCGAATAGTGAAAGTTTTACTTCTTCCTTTCCCATTTGGGTGCCTTTGACTTCTTTATCTAGTCTAATTGCTCTAGCTAGAACCTTTAGCACAATATTGAATAACAATGGTGACAGTGGATATCCTTGTCTTGTTCCTGATCTCAGCGGGAAAGCTTTTAGACTTTCACCATTGAGTACAATGTAGCTGTAGGTTTTTCATATATGCATTTTACCAAATTGAGAAAGCTGCCTTCTATTCCTATTTTTGGAGTGTTTTTAACAAAAAAGGGTGCCATATTTTGGCAAATGTCTTTTCTGCATCAATAGAGAGGATCATGTGATTTTTCTTCTTCAATTTATTAATATGGTTTATTATACTAATTGATTTTCTTGTGTTGAATCACCCTTGCATACCTGGGATAAAACCCACTTGATTAAAGTGTATAATTATTTTCATGTGTTTTTGGATTCTATTGGCAAGTATTTTATTGAGGATTTTTGCATCTATATTCATTAGAGAAATTGGTCTGTAATATTCTTTTTTTGTAGTATCTTTTCCTATTTTTGGTATTAGAGTGATGCTGGTTTCATAGAATGAGTTTGGCAGCTTTCTTTCCTGTTCTATTTTTTGGAAGTGCTTAAGCAACATCAGCTTTGAATGACTGGTAGAATTCACCTGAAGCCATCTGGTCCCGGGCTTTTCATCTTTGGGAGGTTTTTGATGACAGTTTCAATCTCTTCACTTGTGAATGGTTTGTTGAGGTCTTCTATTTCTTCTAGGATCATTGTAGGTGGTCTGTGTTGTTCTAGGAATTTGTCCATCTTGTCTACATTGTCAAGATTTTTTTGGCATATATTTGTTCATAGTATCCTCTTATGATCTCTCTTATTTCTGCAGGGTCAGTGGTAATGTTCCCCATGTCACTTCTGATTTTATTTGTATCTTCTCTCTGTTTTTCTTTGTCAGTCTTGCTAAGGGTTTGTTAATTTTATTGATCTTCTCAAAGAACCAACTTTTGGTTTTGTTGAATCTATTGTTTTTTTGTTCTCCATTTCATTTATTTCTTCTCTGATCTTTACTATTTCTTTCCTTCATCTTGGTTTAGGATTAGTTTGTTGTTCTTTTTCTAGTTCCTCCAGGTGCGCAATAAGATCTTCAATTTTAGCTTTCTTTTATCTTTTTTCATATTTAGATTTATTTATTTATCCTCCCCTTGCTGCTTGTGTTTGCTGTGTCCATTCGCTGTGTGTCTTTTTCCGTGTCTGCTTATCTCCCCCTTGCTGTGAGGTCCTGCTGCATCAGCCCACCGCACCGCGTGGGCCGGCCTGCCCTCACAAGGAGGCCCCGGGAAGCGAACCCCGGGCCTCCCATATGGTAAACGGGAGCTCTATCGATTGAGCCACACCCGCTTCCTTCTTTCTTCTCTTTTAATGTAACCATTGAGTGCTATAAATTTCCCTCTCAGCACTGTCTTTGTGGCGTCTCATAGGTTTTGATATGTTTTGTTCTCATTTTCATTCATGTCAAGATATTTGCTGAATTCTCTTGCAAATTCTTCTTTGACCCACTGATTATTTAAGTGTTGTTTAATCTCCATATATTTATGAATTTTCCCTTTTCCATCAATTATTAATTTCCAGTTTCATTCTGTTATGATCACAGAAAGTGTTTTTTATAATTTCAATCTTTTTAAATTTATTGAGTTTTGTCTATCTTGGAGAAGGATCCATGAGCACCTGAAAAGAATGTATATCCTGCTGTTTTAGGGTACAATGCTCTCTAGATGTCTGTTAGGTCTAGTTTATATATCATATTACTCAAGCTCCTTGTTTCTATATTTATCCTCTGTCCAGATGCTCAATCCAAAGAATGGTGTATTGAAGTCTCCAACTATTTTTGTAGAGACATCTATTTCTCCCTTCAGTTTTACCAGTGTATGTCTCCTATATCTTGGGGCACTCAGGTTAGGTGCATAAATATTTAGTATAGTTATTTCTTCTTGGTGAATTGCCCCTTTTATTAATATATAATTACCTTCTTCACCCTGTACATCAGTTTTGCATTTAAAATCTATTTTGTTCACTACTCCAGGTTTCCTTTTGTTGTTGTTGTTGTTTTTGGTTACTATTTGTATGGGATATCTTTTTCCAACCTTTAGCTTTTAACTTGGTTGTGTCCTTATGTTTGAGGTGAGTCTTCTATAGACAGCATACAGTTGGCTCATATTTTCCATTCATTCTATCACTCTATGTCTTTTGTTTGGTGAATTCAAGCCATTAACACTCAATGTTATTACTGTAAATGCATTACTTACTTCTCCATTTTGTCCTTCACCACTCTGCTGTGATATCATTCTACTGTCTGTCTTTTTACCCTTTAATTTACCCTTCCTAGAAATCTTCATTTCTGCACTCTTCTCCAAATCTTTCACTCTAGTTTTTTTTTTTCCTTTCAGGCTGCAGCACTCCCTAAAGTATCTCTTATAATTCTGGTCTTTTGGTAGCATATTCTATCAGTTTTTGTTTGTCTGTGAAGCCTTTGAACTCACCCTCATTTTTTAAGGAAATTTTTGCAGGATATAGAATTCTTGGCTGGTAGTTTTTCTCTTTCATTACCTTTAATTCATCATACCACTTTCTTCTCTACTCCATGGTTTCTGAAGAGAGGTTGGCACTTAATCTTATCGAGTTTCCCTTGTACGTGATGTTTTCTTTTCTCTTGTTGCTTTCAAAATCTTCTCTTTATCTCTGATATTTGTCATTTTGCATAGTAGATGTTTCAGAGTAGGTCTATGCAGATTTATTCTGCTTGGGGTGCATTGTCCTTCTTGGATATTGATATTTATGTCTTTCATAAGGTTTTGGAAGTTTTCAGTTATTATTTCCTCAAATATTCTTTCTGTCCCTTTTCAATTCTCTTCCCCTTTTGGGACACCAATAATGCATATTTTGTGCATTTCCCATTGTCATTCAATCCTCTGAGACCCTGTTCCATTTGTTCAATTCTTTTCTCTTTCTGTTCTCCTGTCTTTTCCAGTTCAGATGTTGTCTTCGAAATCACTAATTCTGTCCTCGAGCGATTCAAATCTGCTCTTCTATGCCTCTAAGGTATTTTTAGTCCATCCATCATCTTTTATTTCCATAAGGTCAGTCATCTTGTCTAGAACCCCTTACACATATATTCAGCTGCTTCCTTGAGTCTTAACTTACCTTTCCAAGGAAACTCCAAGATACATTTTTAAAAACTGAACTCCCACTTCCTCTTCAACAGCTCTGTTCCTCATTTATTGCCTATACAAAGAAAGGCCTCACTATCTACACCGTTCTCCAAGTGAGAAACTTGGGACTCATCCTTGAATCCATCATGCTCAAAGAACCATTGAATCCTGATCATTCTACTTCCTAACTATCTCTTGATTCCAAATATTTTTTATTCCAATTGTCCTCACTGTAGGTCTAAAGAGAACTTCTTGTCATATTAAGATAACTATTATCCTAACTAGAGTTCCTAGTTCCAGCAGAGCGCCTATCCAATCGTTTCTCATGATGCAGTCCCAAGATTATTTCTAAAATGTTTCTAAAATATCTCTGAACATGTTCTCTCTTCTTTTAAGGTCCAACATGATTTTCAAAAGCTCTCAGAATCTAGTGTGAAAAGAGCAATAAATTTACCAGGCTTTTCATGATCTGACCCTGATTTATCTCCTCAAATTTTTTCAATATTTCATTATCCTGACTCAAAAAAAAAACAATCTTTTAGCCACATTACCACTATAAGACCAGTGCACGAGAGTCCCTCTGCCATACTGTTTCATGTCTAGTTCCCTTTTACCTGAATTACATCTCTCACCCTTCAGATTTCAGCTATATACATCGTTTCATCCAGTAAATCTTCTTTGATTCTTCAAGACTGAATTAGGTTCCACAAGTGTAAGCCCCAATATAGCTTATATTTTCCCATACTAATATTAAAACAAAGAAATAGGTAGCTTCAAACACTGTGATATTTCCCCACCAATTATTAATCTCCATGAAAACAAGAACCATGTCAATTTTCTTTAGTGTGGTGTAGACAACATAGTACCTGGAGCATAATAGGAGGTTAAAAAATATCTAGTAAATGATAAAATCAATAAGTGTCCATCATTTTCACTAATTTGCATCTTTAAAGGAAATTTTGTACTCCACGTCAACGTTTCATCTAACTTACTTTAAAAAATATACATCAGATATTTTTTAGCATAGTAATATGATTTTTAAAGAAGATATAAAACTCTATGGTTGAGAATTTTAGTATTTCACATTTCAAAAATCACATTGCTAGAATAAAAAGAGAAAAAAAAAAAAAACCTGTATGCAATATGCGGAAGCCTTTCTGTGTGAATACATTTAGCAATATTGAAGAGTTTTTAACTCATTAGTGACCTTTGCTGCATAGGTTGATTTTTTAAAATCTGAACTCTTCTAAGCATAACATTTTTGTTTGGTAATGAACAAGATTCTTGAAGGATTTAAAGTTAACTTTGGCTGTAAATGATGCAGCTTTGGGAACCATTTGGCACAATGTGCAATGATTCTTTTTTCATGACTATTCTGGAAGCTGCAAAGTGTTATTCTGAATTGCTCTAGGCATAAAGAATCATATATTTCTATTTCATTCTTCAAATATGTTTGTGTAATGACGGTTTGGTTCCTCAGACCTGCTCAAGGGTAAGATTTGCCTTATTTTTATTTGAAAAGTAATTTTTCTGTATTATGTAATTAGATTATTTATTCTGGCAAAGCCCAATCTCTCAATCTTATTTTACTATTTTAGTATTATCACCTCATCATTTGCCTTTCTTTTGAAGGTTTCGGGGAAATATCTTTTAAAGGAAAATATGTGCTAAAATAGCACCTGAATCCTCTTCTTAAAAACATACTGACGTGGATTTTGAGGTGTTTAAAATGAAACCCCTCAATTTTCATACAGTGCATTAAATCCTCAATGGTTACTTTTCAATTCAAAAATATATTTATACCTTAAATTTGGGGTTCTGTTCATTTTAGTCTGTTAGGGAGAATTAGGGAGGGTGGTTAATCTTTCCACTTCTACTAATACATCAATTTAACTCTTAAAAGAGAGAATGCAGGATTTTTACTATTCACATAAGCAGCTACATAATTCATATCAATATTCACACTGAAGAAAAAAAATTTAAAGCATGAAAGACCTAAAAGATAATACAAAATTACGGACCCAAATCTCAGAGAAGGCAAGAACGAGGAGCAAAGCCCACTTCTTAAAATTTCTTTTGCCCAGAAGCAAACTGAAGAAGCTGGTGACTTGGTTGAGAGAAACAAAAGTACCAGGTGGCTTGCCCAAATCAGGGAGAGTAAAGAACCTGAAGCCAATTTAACCTGGAAGGAAACCTGGGAATTTTGTCTATTAGAATCTTTTTCAAAGAGGTCCCATTGTAGATTCTAATGATACGAGAAATTAGCAGAAGGGATTTCTGTGACTCCAGAGGCTGCACGTTTTCCACTGGCTTCAAGGTTTCTCCCAGAAATCACCCATATCTTTGCTGCAGGCAATGTGCGGCATTACTAGTAGTTTCCACAGAATCCTGAAACTACCTGATTTCCATGGGCTACTCCCAGTTTTACCTGGGAGTAAAACTTTCCAATGTTTTTATAAGACTTTCCAATGATTTTATAAGCACCGATTTTGCTTTACCAAACAGAGGGGTTTCTGCTCTCCTGACTGACTCCTGATTGATAAAGTAGAGGAGAATAAGAAGTAAAAATGAACTTGGGTGAACATACAAATCCAAATTTAAAATCCTGCAATTGCCGGTTGCAAATGCCTGTAACAATAGCGTCCCCTGCCCCTGCCCAACATCCAGAAGCAGTAGAAAATTTAAATTCTCATCTTAAGCCCTCATTTATTTCTGAAAATTATTTTTCAGTTATTTTGTAAAATCAGAACTTAAGATAACCAAGCACAAGAAAATAAGACTTCTTGTATAAGATAATGCAAAACAATAGACAAAAGGAAGAGATGCACAAAGAAACATGGGCCTACCAGATATATTGATTATTGCTAAAATATGCTTACCATATTAAATAAATACAAGACAAGCTTAAAAATAGGTAAGGGGAGGGGGAGTGGATGTACCTCAAACAGGTTGAGCACCTGCTTCCCATGTACGAGGTCCTGGGTCCAATCCCTGGACCTCCTGAAAAAAAAAAAAAATAACTAAGGGGCAACACACTATAAAATGATATTGTAGATTAGTAAAAGAGAGAAAAATTGAAAATGAAAAATACAGAGCCAGAAATTAAGAACTGAAGGGATGGATTTAACTGCATATTAGATATAGCTGAAGAGGGAATTGATGAATTATAAGATACATCAGGAAAAAAATTATATAGACAGCAACAAAAAAGAGACAAAATAAAAATATTTGAAGAGAGATTGTATACTTTCCAAAACTGATGAAACTAATACGTAGATTCAAGAAGGTCACTGAATCCCATAAATAAATACATCTATACATCATACTGAAATTATGGATGGAAAACCAAAGATAAAAAGAAAAATCACCCTCAAGTGATCAATATTATGTTGTTAGCTGATATATGCATGGCAACAATGGGAGCCATAATATGCAGTTTTGAAATTCAGAACATACTCAATATTCTGAATAAAAGTAAACTGTCATCTTGAAGTAGTATACCAATATAAATAACCTAAGAAGTATGAAGGCAGAGGGAAGACAGTTTCAGATAAAAAGAAAATAGAGTTTTTGCAAGTACAAACACACCAACAAAAATTGTAAAAAAATTACTGATTCCAGGTGTTTAGTCAGAGATGAAAGAAGGAAGGAAGAGCAAAGCAAGTGTCCAACACATGGTTCTATAAATATGAATAACAATGAGGTAAAACTTGGTTTTCTTGAAAGTTTATTTTTCTCATATATATTATATATGACCACAATGGTATAAATCAGGAGAAGGATAACTTAATATTTTTTAAATTCCAGGAGAAAGGTAGAGTTATTGATTAATATTAGAAGTTAACAAATTAAAAGTAAATGTTTTTATTTAGGAGAAGTTGTAAAAACAAAAGAAATAGAAGTTATATCTTTCAAAGTAAAAAGGGGGAAAGGCATGATCAAAATAATCAATACAAAAGAGAACATCAAAGAAGAGACCAAAAAAAAGAAGATTAGAGCAAGTGTGCATATTTCTACCTGGCTTGGTTCAGCTTGGAGTCATTTTCTTCATGCACCCAAAGTTTCTCAAAGACAAGGTTACACATAAGAAATCATGAAATTTGCAATATGCTCAAACTGTCCCCTAGGATGTCAATCATGTTGGAAAAAATTTGAGTTTTCAAAATAAGCATTATAGCAGAAAAAGTGACACTTGCTATTTAAAGAAGATCACTACCAAATGGAAAAAAAATAGATTCTATTAGCCAGGAAACTATAATCAATCTAAATACTTATGTCATCAAAATAATGGTATCAAAATATATTTCTATATATTTTCTCCATCATTAAAACAGTATACTACCAATACCTGAATATAGAGACAAACCAGCAGTATCAAAAATAAAATCCAGAAATGGATTCAATTGTATATGGAAAGTTGGCAAGTGAAAAAGGTGAAAACTCAAAGTTAGGTATTTGGTGAACGAATATACTGAATTCAGCCCCCACACCAAAAATAAAAAATAAACTTCAAACAGATTAGATATAAAAGGTAAAATAAAAATCCAGGATTCTGGGGAAATGTCAACTGCAGTTGTTCTCAAATCCCCACATAAAAACAGATGGGGCAACCATAGCAAAGTCACACCTCATGGCCAACATTCACAATAAAAATAAATGAATATCTCCAAGACCCCCCAACTAATAGCAGGTAAGGAAAGCCAGCAACAGCTGTACAAACTGCACTTATAACGCATCTGTGCAGAAGAAAGGAGATGAAAGCATGAGGTATATGATGCACGTGAAGACATGAGCACCCTAATAAAGTCAATCAATATTCAAGGAAAGCATAAAGGCCAATTTGAGAAGCATGGATGAGACTGTAAAGGGTCTTTCCCAGTCCAATAGTAGGTGAAATAAGGGACCTGTGGTAAGCCCTAAAGGAGCTATAGGAGCCCAGTCCCCATGAGTTCTCAAAACCGACCTTCCAGGATTCCTTTCCAGGACAGAGCTCCACACTGTAGAAGAACTAAATCAGGACAACAGAGCCAGAAATCTCAAAAGGCAAGCCAGCATGTTTTATAACACCACACCCTTCCCCCCACCCACACAGAAGGGGGAATGCTATGAAATTAGAAAAGCTAGCCAAAATAAGCATTCTTCTAAACTACAGGAAAACAAATTTCACATGAAAATGAGCAAGAAAAAATTATAGAGGCCAAATCTCATGAACACATGTTATAAAAATAGAGATAAAAAGACAGAATAATATTCCTACAGACAAAGAAGACATGCCTACAAAACATGCTTTAAAAACTGACCAAAATTGTTAATATACTAACTCAAAATGAGAAACTTAAAAAGTGATACAGTATATGAAATAACCACATAAATGATAATTGGAAAAACACTAATAAATGAAGTAACAGACTCAAAACAGAATTAGATATGAAAAGTCAGATATAAATGAGAATTAAATAAGAAGAGACACAAGACTGAGTAAACACAACAATAATACCTTGAGAGAAATAGAAGTAAAAAGAGGAAGGGAAAATAATAAAAATCAAAACAAGTAAAAAATGAGATGAAAATAATTTAGGGAAAATGTCTAATATTGTAGACAGGCAAAGAAGTCACAATATATGAATAATAGGAGTCCCTGCAAAAGAAAACTCAAGCAAAAGATTGGAACAAATGCTAAAAATAATAGTATAAGAAATATGTCCTGAAATAAAATTTTTAAAATTGAAAAAACATATTGAAAGAGTGTACTAGGTACCTAATAAAACCAAATCAGAATAGCTAAAACCAAGACATCTTCTAGTAAAATTACTAACCTTAAAAATAAAGAGTCTTTTTATATTTTCAGACTTTTCAGCTGAAATGCCTTATGCCAGAAGAAAATGGAGTAACTCAGGGAAAGAAAATGTGAATCACAGCCGTTATATACAACAAAACTGGTCTTCAAGTATAAAGTGCACTGTCAAGCAGTTATCAACCTGCAAATGTGCAGATTACTCCCCCGAGCAGATCTAGGGAATCAACTGGAGATCAAGCTTCAGATAACCAGAATGACTATGAAAGGGAGAATTAATAATTGGTGTTGAGCATTAAATATGCCGTTACTTATAGAACTGACCCTAAATGAGGTTTAAAACAGAGATTACTGCAGGCAATGACGGTATCATTTGACAATGTAGATATCCCATACATGATAGGGAGAATCAGGAGAGCATATGCAAAATAATTGTGTTTAAACTGTTTTTAGTAGT
>JAQZBX010018072.1:0-25019 GCA_029593785.1 Cabassous unicinctus | reverse complement strand
AAGGACTTTTAAAAGTTCATACCTTTTAACCTACTTCTAGGAGGAACAAATTGAAATGCAGACAAAGAGTTATGCTCAAGAATGTTCATAATTTTATAACAAAAATTGTATCAACATATAAATCTAACAACAAGGTAATGGCTGTATTATGGAACAGCCAAATGAAGAGATATAATATGATGATAAAAAAATCATTTTGGGGAGGATACTTAATGTCTGGGTAAAACACTCATGACTTATGGCTCAATGAAAATTAATCAAGATATAAAACTTCATATTCAGTGTAATGCCAATTAAAAAAAAAATAGATACATTTGTCAAATAAAAGATGAAGAAAATACACCAAAAAAGCAATAGGTGTTATAGCTAAATATTGGGATCACAGATGATTTTTATCATCTTGATTGTAACTATACCTTAAAATTTTATAATAAGCATGAATTATTTTTATAATTATTAATTTTATATACAGGACTTATTTATCTTAATAGTTATCTGAGTACATTATATAATGCCAACAAGAGATAAATGTCTGACAAATATTTACAAAATGAATGATTCTGGATTGCTCTCCACCCTTCACCATAACTTTCCTGGGGAAGTTTGACTTGTGGTGCTGAAGCCCTGATTATTACACTCCTCAGTTTAGAGGGAAGGTGGGGAGGGTTGGGGTAATGGTTACTCTCCGTGAACTCACAGCCATAACTTACTTGACACCTGCTGAAAAGCTCACTGCAGGAAAGAAGAGCCCATCTGTGTTGAAGTTCTCAAACATCCCCTGTACAGGCTGCCCGTTGATGCGGAAGGAGATGCTGGGCACTCCAAGGTCGAGGCAACAGCTGACCACGTCATCGGATTTCAGGAGGTGCTGGTTGATGGAGGCCACAGCTCTGGGTATCCGGCCTGGTGAGCAAAGATCAGTAAGAAAGAGTGTGGTACTCTGGAGGGACTCACTAGGCTGGAGGGACAGGTTGAGGAATGAAACTCAGGGAAGTTGGGAGCTGGAGGAAATGCTCACAGGCCCCCAGTGGGAGGCTGACTAGGTATGGTGCATGCACAGGAGGTCTGGATATGCTACTGCATTTGAAATACTGCTTTGCTTTCCCTGTGTGAGAAGAGCAATGAGAAATGATTTCCTAAGTGCTGGTGAGTGGGAAGACACCATGCCTGAGATGAGATGAGTCTCAGGGGAAATTATAAAGCTGTCATGAATTAGGACAAAGAACTCAATGTGTGCTCAGACCCTGGTCTGGTGCCTGAAGTAATGGACAAATTGCTTTTGCTGAGTGTAGGGTCTCTGAAGTATAAGTGTTTATGTATGTAAAGTATCTAAGTGTGTCCAAAGAACATTCATAGGTGTCCAAAGAACATGTTTTCCCCTCACTTCCTCTAAAAGATATGGCCACCATAGCACTGGATACAGAAGCCATCAAAGAGAAGAACAAAGACCACCTAGCCATTAAACTGTGAAGCTTATTTTTTATTTTGTTTTTAAGAATTTTATTGTTTCAGAGAGGCAGGGAAACACATTGTCAGTTATATTCTGTATTGGTGATTTTTGCACATCTCTTTTATAATATGATTTGTCATTTCCTGACCTAACTTAAAGCAGTGAGAAAATCACCTTTCTGCTTTTATATCTCACACCACCCAATTCTGGAAATTCTAAAAATAAATTATTGTAATCACTCCATCTATCCCCCTACCAGGTTTGCAGTTCTAAATTTGGAGGAGAGCCACAAAGGGGCAGAAGCAAGGCATTAAAATAGGATTTCAGGCCAAAAAAAATTATTAAAAAAATAAATATTTTATGCTGGGAAAATATCTACCTCAATAAAAACATTAAAAATAATCACCATTAACATTTTGATGTAAATACTTCCAGTCTTACACACACACACACACACACACACACACACACACATATATATATATATATATATACACACCTATATATATACCTTTCATCTACATCTAAACTGAGATTATTGAAGGTTCTATAACTTGTTTTTTCCATTTATCATATTGTAAATTTATTTTGATTTTTTCTTTTTGTCATATTGCAAACATTTTAATGTATAGTATATTCTTTAGAAACAATTTTTAATGTCTTTTTAATACATAATCAAAAAGGTATTTTTGGAAAATCCCCTTCTGATGGATATGTGGGTTATTTACAAATTTTGTACATATATCTTTATGTAATATTTCTAATCTCAGCTTAGAACTATTTAATATTTTCAGTGCTTACTGCTATTCTAATAATAGATTCTAAAACTAGGTGGTGGATTTTTAAAATAGTGAAACTACCATAGTCTTAATAATGAAAGATTATTATTTTGGGTCACTGACAAAGTCATATTGTATTCCCTCTCATCCTTCTATAAACAGTATATTAGGATGTTGTCCATGGCAAAAACTGTGCTTGAGGATTGGGGATCAAAGACAGAAGACCCAATTCTTGTCCTTATGAAGTCCACAGTCTACAGCATAAGTGTTGGAATGCAGGAGAACACTAGATGCCCAAAGAGAAAGAGGAAGGAGCCACATCTGTCTGGAACCATGAGACAAGCTGAGACTGGATGAATGTAAAGTCTACTAGATGAATGAGAAAGCAATAAGCAGTCCAGATAGAAGGCACCGTTTATGCAAAAGGAGCGTATGGCATATTTGCAAAATGGCTAGTGTTTAGTAAGGCTGGAACATGGGGATTGGATGGAGGCTTCATGAGAGAGATGTGGTAGAAGAATAAAGTTGGATAGGAATGTAGAACATGGACTACCTGAACTTCAGTAGTGCAACAGCATGTAATACATTCAATGTATATAGGCAAATTAGTCTGGGATAGCCTCAGACTCTGATTTTGCAACTTTAATACTGCCCTTCACTGATGAGAATAAGGAAAAAGTTCTTCATTGCTGGACCTATACTCAAATATACATTAAAAAAAAACAAACAAAAAAACAAAGTCAAACTCGAAGTACAAGCAAGTTTGACACATTTCAAATTTCTGCATTTGAGGAGATTGAGAACTAGTGCATTGTCTGGAGTTTAGATATCCCAAGACCCAGAATTTTTTTCTTCCCAGACATTATTCAAGTCTGTTATGAATATTATGATATTCAAACTCAGCAAAGCTTGCTATAATTGTCTCACTTTTAAAGATTGTCTTATCTTCCCACTCTTATTTAAAATGTTTCTCTTTTCATTTGTTTGACTTCTGGAAAAGATCACTCTAGTCATTGAAACAAATCCCAAGAGATTTCTGTGAACTTGAGAAAACCAGGAAATAACTGAAATGTATGGTTGGACAATTACCTATTAAATTGTCCAGATTCTCATTGGATAAAAACACAAATTATACCTTTACCTTTCTGAGAATCATATAAACTAGGACAAAACTGACAGTGTTGAATTGTTTCTCCAGTGCCCTCTTCCCACCCTCTCAGAGTTCGCTGTTGGCTTCTGTGCTGGCCTGAGTTTCAACCAGTAACAATCAAGAACAGCTTTCATACAGGAGGCTCTTCATCTCCAGTAGCGCTTTGATGTCATCAGCAGCTCAGATCTGAGCTTTATTTAGCCTTTAACACGCCATAGTTGCCAATTTGCCTTCCAGAGGAAAGGTGGCAGGGAGAAGTTCTGGTGTCTGGCCTGCTCTCTTCGTTGGTAACAACCAGGACAAGCAATTATCTCCTTGTGGTGAATGACTCTCTTACCTCCCTTATTCTAAAAGCCTAGGCTCTATGTAGAAATTTCCCTTGGAACACTCACTGAAGATCATTTATAGGCAAATTGAAATCATAGGCTGAGCCTATTATAAAACACATACAGTGGAGAATAAGGAATTGGGGCCAATTTTATCTGGAAACTAAAGGGGAGGCCTGATAATCACTGGGTGTGTAGCATATAGTTAGCAAGTGCTTAGAGCAATGTAATGGGAAGTCTATTTGAATAAAAGAGTCCATTTGTGTAATATTCAAGTCATAAAAGGTCATCTGATAAAGTCTATCTAATTTTAAAATGTGAGTAGTAAGATGATTTTGGAATTGAAAAATGAAGGAGATGTGTGGCTGCTTTTGTATATTGTTTCATAAATCAGATCCTATCTAGAGGAAGCATCCTCTACTCCAGTGAGGGCTTTCAAGGCTCCAAATGATTTGGAAGGGTCCTGCACCCCACATCTAAACAAGATGCTGGCCCTTCCAATTACTCTGTCATGAGGCGGCCTGGGAGTGGAAAGGTGCCTTACATTCACACAGGCTTGGGTTCAAATCCCAACTCTTTACCTGCTCCATGAACCTGGGCATGTGATTTTAGGAGAGGATCAGCTTTACCATATACAAAACAGGAACAGTGATGCTGTGAAGAGAGTTGTTTGTGAGGTACCACTATTACATCTAGGATTTTGATAAAAATGAATGATGGATATGCTGTATAGCACACAGAGGCAATACAGTGCAGCAGTTAAGGGCAGTTTCTAGGACCAGACTGCCTGGGCTTGAATGTGGGCTCTGCCATTTATTAACTGTGTGACCTTGAGCAAGTCACTCACCTTTCTAGACTCAAGTTTCATTATCTGTCAAATAGGAATAATAGTAATATCTACCTTATAGGGTTGCTGTGAGTTTTAAATGAATTATTCCATGCAGAGTGATTAGAAGAATGCCTGACACACTGGACCCACCTTAGATGCCATTACTATTGTTATTATTTTTCTCAAGAATCATGAGTACTTCAGAAACCTTAATTACTGGCTAATGGTAGATAAGCTTGCCAAGAACATCACAGGAATATTATACTACTTGTGATATTAGAAAAAAATAATACAGAAAATTGCAGCAGTGAGGGCTGAGTCCAAAAATTCTTTTTATTGACAAGTAGTGCTCAAAAATAGCCCCTACGAGTGTGTTTAATGTATCTGACCCTTTTAGAACAATCACCAGATGGAGAAAGGAAAAGGAAACTTGCTTCAGAGAGTTTTTCTAAGAACCTCTGCAGCTGCTTTTTAAGGTCTTGGGGACTCTGCGTCACTCGAGAGACATCCACTAAGAGGGTGGGGAGTCCCATTGCCTCTGATGGTCTGATTAGGAGAAGAAACCTCCCCTGATTTAGAAGCTCAGGCCCACCTGAAAGCCTCTGGAAGCTCAGAAAGGCCATTCTAAATCTAGCATTTTAAGATACAGGCAAAAAGGCACTTAATCATATGCTACACATCTTCAAATTAACCCAAGGATGTATCACTGTGGGATTTTGTCTCTTCTGATGAGTAATGTAGGCAACAAGAAATACTAACAGTCAGCATTCCCAGAGCCCCAGGCACTGCAGAGTTTGGCGTATTCATATAAACACAAACATTTAGGCAGTTGGAAAGTGATAGGAGCCAAAGACATAAAAATGCTGCTATTCTCCACGTAGACTGGGGTTGGAAACATCTGAGCCACAGTGGGGCATGTTTTTGATAGATGAATTCATCTTGGTATGGAGATAGGTATCATGCCCCTCATGCAAATTTGACTGTAGAGCTAAATTACCTTGATGGTTTAGAAGTCTTCATAAATGAGGGAACATGATTTTTTACTCTATTCACTCACTTCCTTATCACTGCTCTCTTGGGAAGGTAGAGTTCTCTGCTTATTCTAAATTTTCAGGGGAAAAAGCTGTTAAAGGGAAGGGGAGGTATGATTTCCTCCTGTGAAATTGCCCCCTCAGCAGTAACATACTATAGGTAAGAAATCTTGCGTTCTGCTGCTGAAGACTCAGTAGGAAGTTGTTAGTTGCGGCTGGGACTGGAAATTTGCAACTGGAATTGGAAAATGGGCTGGTCTGGTTTGTATGTGCTCTGAGCACAGCTCACCCCCAACTGGAGGCTAGTCAGGGGAGGGAAAGTGATGCCATCACAAGAACAGAGCCATTCTTCCAGAAAGGGATCGCAGTGGTTGAGCTCACCCAGGAAGGGCTGGGCAGGGTTGAGGTGGGGGATGTTTTTGTGGTTGATGCCTGAAAGCAACTTCATTGACTTCCATGGCTTAAAAGAGACCTATTAGGAACGCTTTCCTCCAATACAGGAAAGAAAACTCATTTGTACTCCCAGGATGGCACTCTGAAACTTCTCTTCCTGTTCAGCATGGGACTAAGGTTCTTTATCCCCTTAGGGATTACCAGCATGGCGCTACCTGGGCTACTATCATTGTCTTTATGACTACAACTGACCTCACAGACAACGAGAGAAGGGAAATCATATTTACTGGGTATCTAATGTGTGTCAGGATCTTCATGGTCCTTTCCTCATTTAAATTTCCTAAGAGCCTTATGTCATTTCCATTTTACCTGAGGAAACTGAGACTCAGAAAGGTTTAGTAATTTGCCCAGTAAGTGGCAGAGGTAGGATTCAAACCCAAGCATAATTCCAAAGCCAGGCTCTTCCTTTTTGACTCTTTCCAGTGACAAAGTATTAGGGGCACTGCAATTCTTTCCAAGTACTGTAACATCTATTGTGCTCTAGTAAGTAATTAAACACCAGTGCAAGGCAGTTGCTTAATTTATGCACACAGACAAGTTAATGGACCTGGCATTTAAATCTCAAGGAAAGAGAGAAAACTTGTCATGACCAGTTTCTAATCACTCCCTAACCACCTTCCGTTTCCTCCTGTGGTAAGTTAGGTTGGAATGTCATTTCCATCGTATTCTTCATCAGACAATTGCCCTTTCATAAGATAGTCGGAAATTCACTGCTGTCTTGGTGGGGGTCATTAGCAGAAACGTTTTCTCTTCAGTTGGAGCACATGCTGACATATATACCTGCAGTACCTTCTGCAAGATATATGTTCCTCATGTGCTTGCCGGTACAGAATGAGGCCCAGACCCAAAGAAGCCTTGGTTAGTGAGAATGAAAGGTATAAATCTTATAGGCATTGATTTCTCCATCTCTCGTGAGATACTTGAGACTGGGGGGGTCAAGTTGCCTGAGTGAATCTGCTTTTGGCAGAACCAAGTATTCAGACAGCCACGATCAGCTTTTGAAAAGGTAAGTCACTAAGCCCCTTCCCCCAGTTCCAATCACAAGAATCATTGCTAGTGGTGACCAATATGAGCTTGAAACCTCCATCTTCCCTTCAGAGGAAGCAGGGGAGGAAGGATGCTGGGGAGGATGGTGCACTGTTCACGTTTGTAGCCATACACCATTAGCCATGATGTTCAGGTCCTGAACTGCACAGAAGTCCTTTATGGATCTACGAGTGGGTTCTCTGCCTAGTCACTTATTCATGTGTTCATTTACAAAGGGGTGTACCAAGTGCTCCTGCTGTGCTGTAAAGTCTGGAAAAGGCAAAGTAAATTTTTGTTTTATTCTGTAGAGAATGGTTAAGTTTTCTTTGAAATGAGGGTCCAATTTGCTTCACCCAAGGGTCCAGGTAAGCTTCATATTTCCTTAACCATTTTCCATGGACAGTCCCGTACAGGTGTAACCTGTGCTCCGGAGAACACTGCCAGGTTATAGTGAAGAGATGGTGGGAGATGGGCAGCGGGCTAATGGTTTTCACTGTCAATTTTGTTCATTCCCTCATGGATTCAACAAACTCCTAACAAACTCAGGAGCTGGAGATATACGTAGGCATGATGACTCTGTCTTCCTGAATCACATCCCCAGAGACAGCTTCCTGTGAACGATATGACATCTGATGATAACCACAGAAGCATCTAGACCAGCTAAAGGCTGCTATTGCATAGCCACAGACTCAATGGTTCCATGATGAGGCTCTGAGTCCCAAGAAGGGATGATCCACCCTACACAAAGACTGACCTAAGGAAGTTTAAGTTGTCAGAATAAGAGAAAAATAAGACGAGACTTGATCTTCACTCTAACCCATGATCCTGCCATTTTATGTCTGCTTTTGTCTATACCATGCTGTTCCTTGGAACACGCAGAACATGGACAGAGAGATTTTCTCATTCATTCCCTGAAAGATTCATATTAAATACATCAGTAAGTTTACACCATCCCCAAAAGTTTCAAGATGTTTAAAATAAATGTAAACCAGCACAAAAAGAAAAGAAATAAATCAACCAATTAAAAATAAAGACCAAATGCAAGAAGCATGTCATCAGGACCTGCACTGACTTAATTGCTGATGTCAGGTGATTGGGTTTTAACTTGAAAGCTAAGGGAAGGAGGAAAATGCAATGGGTTACATAGCTCCCAATTAGAAAAGAAAATATATAGATTTTTTTGTAGAGACACACTTTTCCTTCACACTGGATTTAAGGAAGAATGTATGTCATGGTTCCTTAAATAAAAGACACACAGTACAATACTTACTTAAGGATCTTTAAAGGGACACAATATCTCCAATTGGAGTTTTACAAAAACACACAGAAAAGACATGTTTTGGACAACAGACAAGAGAGCAGAGCTTTTGTTCTTGTGTAAAAACCTGAGAGTTAGTTTTGCATTTCACTCAGGCAGAAGCCAACCCATTCTTCCACAGGTATGGATGCTACAAACATGCTTGAGAAAAGGATTGATGCTTATCTTGAAAAAGGAAGCTTTGACTTTTTAAAAAGGGATTAGCACCTACCGTGAGTCAGGCACTGATCCAGCATTTTATAAATCGTGTGTGGAGCTAGCATGTTGAATTGACAAGATTATAGACTTGTAGTCAGATCTTGATGCCTCCCGGTTTGATTTTGAATAAATTACTTATATGCCTTTGTGCCTCAGTTTCCACATCTGTAACATGAGGTCAATATTATCTACCTCAAGTGGTTATTATGAGGATAAAATGAGAAGAAATGTATAAAAACATGTACTTCACTGCTCAGTAAATAAATGCTGAGCCTTTTTCTCCTTCCCTGTTTGTTCATTTGAACCTAACCAATCCTGCAGAAAAAAGACAGTGTAGATACAGATACTAAGCTTGAGAAAAGTGATCAGTACTGGATGATACAGCGAAGACATGCCAGAGCCATGATTTAATACCCAGAACAGTCTCATTTCAGACCTGATACTCTTCCCACCATACCATGTAATTAGTTAGACTCGAGTCCATATAATTTCACATGAAAGTGACACTTTCAGTTTGAATAATTTGAGCTTTAATCATTCTAAGAGATAAGGGACTGAAGTTTTGACAAGGTACTCACCTGACCAAAGGTGAAGTCCATCAAAGCCATAGGAGTACAGGTCATCGCCAACACCATTGCCTCCCCATCCTTCTCCACCTCCAGGGTACGGAGCATAGCCTGAGGAAGAGGCCCAGCCCACTCGGAGGTGCGTGGGCTCTGCTGTTAGGAAGGGGTCCACCTGGTCAATAATTAGCTCGAAGTACCACTTCTTGTACTGGGCTGAGCCCTCAGCAACTCCCAGGAAGATGTTTGGCCGGATACTGAAATTAAACATGGGGACAGGTGGCATCCATAGTCTCAAAAATGAAGATAGCAAGTTGGACCAGAGGACAAGAGACATTGGCCCAATTAACCCTGAGGCAAGAGCAATCTCATGTTTTTCATATTGTTCTAGAGTAGAAAAAGCTTTGAGCCACTAATACCTGATCACATTCTTAGTGGGAATCCTCTGGACAACATTGATTCCATTATAAAATATAAAGGGTATCTCTTTAAATATTCCATTCAATGCAATGAACATTTACTGAGTGCAAACCATGGGTAACTGATGCTGAAAACATTATACAGAGTTGCCATGATTACAAACCCTTGTTTCTTTCTGCAAGTGAAAGAAATGACTTAGTCAAGTTCCATCTTGTTTAATTGGTCTAAGCAACCCCATTTGCATAATAACTTTGTCACCTAAGCATCATTAATGAAAGCATCCTCTTAAAAACATTAAGTTTCTACTAGGCAACTTTGTAAAGGGTTAGCGCTTTTAATTATCCAGCAGAGTGGTTAAGCACTTGGGACAAACCACTTGGCATTTCCTGTTTGGACTCAGACTCTTACAGGTCTGTTGTTACTGGGCTGGGGCTATGTCCCATTTGGGGTAGGTGAGGAAAAACCAGCTGGCACCGAGAAGAAAGGAAGCCTGTATGGATGGCACAGGTCTGCAGGCTTTCTAGACTAGGGAGGCTCTTTTCTCACTATTGTAGATTAGGGTGTGGGCCTAGGTAGCAAGTGGCCAAAGAACCTTAGGCCTGCCTAGTCCAGGCACAGGAAATTCACTTGACTCGTGTGGCCACAAATATGGCCCAGCAGGACAGGGTTTCCACCAAGGTCTGTGCTCTTCACTGTGGCTCTCACAGATAGCCCTGGGGGTAAGTGGATATATGTCAGAGGATACAAGAAACCACAGTATCAATGGGGGAACATTCATCCTAGTAAAATATTTTAGAAAAAAAGTTGGTATATCAAAATAAATATGAGTATATTATGAAGACAGTACAAGATCTGCTTTAATGCTTAAGATAAAACATGGTAGACCACTTCAGGCCAAATTCTTAAGCCGTTAGGTAGGTGGTACTTATATTTCATCCCTGGCCCCCTCAGAGGAAGAGTTTGAGAAACTGCTAAGAGGCATAAGGCCCTAGTCATAAAAACTGCATTTGCCTGGTCTCATCCTATGTGCCTGCATCTCTACAGAAACTATGGCTGGGCAGCTTTGGAGTTCAGATCAGCCCCCTCTCTTTCCTATCTGGATACAAGATGGGTAGAATGATGCCCAGCACTTGGGACAATGGTGATGGCCTTACCTCGTCACATCATTAATCAGCCGTGTCTGCAGGAGCAGGTTTCTCCGGGGCAGCAAGTTGTCACAGATCAGATTCTGGTTGGCTCTCACTGCTACCCCATTGCAGAGACAGAGGGAGCACAGCACATCCAGAACCTGCAGCAAGACACACCCGGCCAGACCTTAGGACCACCAGGACGGGACAGTGGACAGGGTCTAATTGCCATGATACATGAAGGAAGTAAGAGTTGTGAAGACTAGGAGCTGGGTGATAGGTGAAATGACCAGCTTAGAGTCAAGGAAGCTGGGCCTACCTCACCAGGTATTCTTGAGTGATGTTCCAGATCCTGCTGCCTCTTGGGGAAAATATGAGACTGGTGCTTCCTTTAAATCCCTTTGCCCTAGTCTTGTACACCTGTCCTCCAAACTTTGCATGCCACCTTGGTCATTGTTCTAGTAAAGTAAGAATCTGAGCTCTGAAAGAGTCTAGGTTCAAATTCCAGCCAGGGCCAGAAACAAGGTAAAACAAGTCTAGGGCACAAAATCTAGGGAGGCATGTACTCAGGATCATGAAAGTGGGGGTGGGGGGGGTAGGGGGGTGGGGGTAGAACGCCCTGCTCAGGCTCACACCCAAGTTGCATGCTCCTACCCAGCCTTTATGGTTCTCTGCTCAAAGGACTGGCAGGCACCCATTCAGTTCTTAATGAAAGGGCACATAGATTCCCATTTGGCTAGTGTCCCTTGTCTGTATATTTCTAGAAAGATCTTGTGAGTGGGGTAGGAGTGATGGCAAGGCAGATTCCAGTTTTGGGGGCTTTTGCTGTCTTGTCATTAAAATTCATTACGATACCTTCTACTCCTAGAAATCCATATTCAAAACATGTCATCTGCTTTCTTCTTCCTAGACTGAAAGCAAACCTACAAGGACCCATATGGCCCTCAACGCTACCAGATCAGCCACCAAGCCTGCTCCTCTTTGTTTTCTAGCTGCTTGAGAAGTGGGAACAGTTCTGGCTGCCTCCACTGGTGGCCTGGCCTCTTGTCTGCCCTCTCTCATTGTACTGCCTCCTCTTTCATTCAGATTTTGGGTTCCTTTCATAGCAGAGCAAGCTGTGCTGGGCCAGGCACTGTGCCTCCCTCTCCCCTATAGGCAGGAGGTAAACAGCACTCCATAAATAACAGCAACGCCGTGGCAGGCTCCCAGGTGGGGAGGTGGGCAGCCCGTGTTTCAATCTTTCTAAGAGGCCACCAAAGACTTAAGGCTTAGCGGGGTTGGATGGTTTTGGGTTGTTGATGGCATTTGTATCCATAATTCTCATAAACCAATTTTCTACCTGACTCCCTGAATGTCATTTTAGTTCCAGATATATACAAAGCACATTTATGGGACAAGCAAAAAAGAATCCCAAAGGCAGTTTTATGGAGGACTCTTACCATTACCACTCCGTGAAACATATCAACTGTGGAAACTTGAAATCCTGAGGATGATTTCTCACTCTAGAATGGAGCCATAGATGCCAGGAAATTAAGTACCTGTCATGTGGCCAATCAAACATTTCAATGGCTTTGCCTTGGAGTGATGGCCACAGAAGCCTTGCTGCCATGGTCAGAAGGAAAGCAGAGCTTAATCCACACACAACAGCTATGAGAGAAAAAGGCTCTGTAAAAAGCACATGGCCTAATAGAGCAGTGCCTCACCTATGAATAAATGATGCCATCAGGAATCATGGGTGGCATTGTTTTGCCTTTGTTTTAGAAGGCATTTCTTTGGGCAAAACTGGAAAATGGGGGCACACTTACATCTTTGGAAACGTTTAAATGGGCTCCTTTCTTTTAAAAGGAAGGCAGTACAGGCAGGACTAGTCTGTTACAGAGGGCATGGAGCATCAGGTCCGGAGGTCATGTGTACTTCTGAACAGAGAAGGAGCATCTGTGACCTCTGAGGGTGTGGCTGGCCGTCAGCAGATAGTGCCGCGTGCTCACCACAGCCATTTCCTTCTCCTCTGCAGCAGGCAGAGAGTCTATATTTCTGAGCTTCCCTTGCAGTTTTGTGGGGTCATGTGACTGAGTTCTGGCCCAGGGAAAATGGGTGGACACAATGTACATCGCTGTCAGGCCTGGCTCCTAAAATCTCCCCACACAGACCTCCACACATCCTCCCTCTTTCCAGCCGGATGTAGAGATCCAGTGAAGGACCCCAAAGCCCAAGAGTGTCCTTATACTCAGTTGTGAGCTCTGGACCAGCAGCCTTAGCATCACCTGGGAGCTTGCTAGGAACACAGGTGCACAGGCTCTAACCCCGACTTACTGAATCAGAACCTACATTCCAACTAGCTTGCCAGGGATTCGCAAGCACGTGCAGTTTGCCAAGCCTGGCCCTAGGGGAAGATGGAGCCCCAAGATGGAAGGAACCTGTGCCTCTGAATGACTACGCAGATTGGAGCCCTCTCTCTTGACCATGATGTGAGCAAAAAAGAAACATACTTGTGCTAAGCCACTGAGAACTTGGGGTTGTCTGTTATAAGAGTTGGGTTTCCCTAATTAATACACCGATCTGACATGAGAATTTCCCTGGCCCATTTTGTGGAGTTCATTATTCTTCTGGTTGTAATAGTTCTCAACCGTTTTACTACAGTTTCATTTAAGATCCTCTCATTTTGCTTTACTCTTCTCTAGTTGACCCCAAACACAGGCTTAGGTGGGTATTCTACTTTAAAATAAGAAATTGTTGTATATCCATGGAAATACCATTTGGTGGTTGCATTTTGTCCTTGGTGTTTATCTAGAAAAGCAACTTTATATATATAAAAGAAAACTACCTGTATTTACTCTGTGATCTTTATATCAAGCCCTGTATTTGAGAAACGAGTGCTCTGCAGCCCCTGAGGAATGGATTTTGTATTCCCTGTGGAGAAGTGGGTGGTTGGGATGCCTCTATATGGCACTGGCTGCTTGGAAACCCAGAGCCTAATTTATGGACCTACTGTAGCAACTGTGTGGAAGTTAGTGGTCCACTTACCTGTGTTCTATTCCTTTCCCTAACCCAGGCTAAATCTTTGATTCTGATTTATATTTTCTGGTGACCAATGATATTTCTATTATAACCATATATTTTTTCCACAATGGCCCAAAGTCTTTTGTGAGACAAAGAAAATAATAAAAAGTATTTCTCTATGTCTACGATGAAGCGGATTGGAATGAGGTAGGTTGTGGGGCATGTAAAAAGGTTATTTTATTTATTTTTTTGAGGTACCAGGGCTGGGGAATGAGCTCGGAACCTTGTATGTGTGAAGCCAGTGCTCAATCACTGAGGCACATCAGCTCCCTTGAGTTGTTTTGTTTTGCTTTTGCTTGTTGTTTATTTGTTTTTAAGACACACCAGGGACTGAACCCAGGACCTCCTATGTGGGAAGCAGGCACTCAACCATTTGAATCACATCTGCTCCCTATATTTTATTTTTATTAGAAACTCACTCCATTGGCAAATTATAGGATGACTATTATAATTTTCAGCAATTGTTCTTTTAACCAAACAGTAATATCATTGTTACTGACACAGTGTGTTTCTTATCACAGATAAGCCATCTGTTGGATGAGATGAGGCCTGCACATACATATGAGCTGCCCTAAATTCAAGGTGACACTGGAGTGGATCCTGGCGTTACTCATTCATTCCTTCTATGCATTTATTAAGCCTTCAAAAACATGCATTTAATTCTCACTGTGCATAAGATATGAGCTTGGAACTATAGGAGCTACAAAGACTGTCCCTACTGTGAAGCTATTCACAGACTGGAGAGAAATATACATGTAAAAATAACCACAATAAAAGGTAGGTTGGAACAAACACTAAAACAGAAGGCAAATTGTATAAGGGTAGAGGAGAGGAGACCAGTTCTGACTAGAATGAGAAAGGGCTTCATGGAGGGAGTGACATTTGAACTAAGGTTCAGGGGTAGGATTTTGATGGATCCTGGAAAAGTAAGAAGTGAAAGGATGCCCAGGGGTCAGCAAGAGCAAAATTACCAAACGTTCAAGGGGCAAAGTGCATTCAGAAAATTGGGAGTGGGCTCAACAACTCACTCCTGCCTTTCACTACAAAGATTATGTTGTTCTCCTATAACTTTTGACCATAAATTTGATTTTGGCTTTAGATAATTCTCAATGTTTACCAAATAAGGGCTACAACTAACAGCTACGTTTTAGAGAGGCAGGAGGGTATAATAATTGCCCCTTGTATACACCTGCTATTCTAAGCATGTGATCGGAGGTGGCACAATACAGAAAGGGGTATCTCAAACCCAAGAAATGTATAAATCCTTTTTAAAAGAAAAATATCATGAACCCCAAAGACCACCTTTATGGACCCATAGGGACCCTTAAACTCGTCTTAGAAATGCTAACTTAACTCACACTCTGAAAGTGCCTTTTAATTGTGAATTTTTCACTGTGAAGATTTAATAAAAATAAAAACACAAAATTAAACATATTCTCACAGAATGGGTGGGCCCTGAAGAAGATGTTCAGACTGTGACTTGAGAAACCCTGGAGAAAATATTAAACCTGGAGTTGAGGGATCTAAATTTTGGTCCTTGTCCTTGTTAATTACCACGTGGCCCCTGGCAAGTTGCTTACCATCACGAGCCCATGTCCAGGCTTTGTCTCTACCTCTGGGAAATGGAGATAATAATAATGATACTTCCTAGAATCACGGCGAAGACTAAAAAAGATGCACATGAACACTTAGGTAATATCTGGCATGCAAGTACAAAATTAATATTAACTATTATTATTGTTGTTTTTATTGTTGTAGGATTTCTGAGGTCCCTTAGGTAGCTATAAGATTCTATATATTTTGAGTCATTGTCATTATGAAAAACTAAGTGAATGAGTAGGAGATTTCTGACAATGTAGAGCAGAGCAACCTGCATAGGAAAACATTACCTTGGCATTTTCCAACCAAAGGGAAAGCATTGCAACATAACTCTGGCCTGCACATTCTTTGCGAAGCTACCACAAATATGACTGGCGATGATTTGAGACCGGGTTTCTTTTTGAAAACAAAAACTGTCCAACTGAACAACTTTCAAGGGAGGACTTGAATTCTTGGCAAGAGAGCCTGTAGCCCCAAATCTATCAAAAGACAAAAAGGGCATCCTCGAGGGCACAGGTATGTATTAAGATCACATTGCCTGAACTTTTACTACTTTGTCAGAATTTCCAAATCAGTGCCTTGGGCTTTAAAATCTTAAAGACTACTCTGCTAGTACACTTGGACAATAGATCAGGTGTTGATTCTAGGAGAGTAGGTCAGCTTATTAGGCCTCAATTTTCTCAGCTGCTGAATGGGCTGGATAATCATCAACTTACCACCAAATGGTATCCATTAAATGCTTTGTGGCTTTTGGCTTCAAGAAGCCATAACAAAATTGGTTATTTATTAAGTGCTTTAAGTGGTATCATCATAAAGAAGCCTCTGGAGTAACCAATCGAGAGCCGCTTTCCGGTTAAAAGGCTCCTCTGACATCTGCACGTAGCTTATGACTCAGATACTTATCAATTATTCTCATTATGCTTTGCAGACAGGAAGGAATGTGTTGGAACATAGAGAAGCTGGACTGAAGCTGGAGCCTCATGACTGCTTTGATTTACCACATTTGGGAAAGCAATTACAGATCCAATATATTTTTTTCTATTCTCTGCCAAGCAATTTCACAGGTGCTGAGGACCATGGCTTTTCTACTTCCTAAGGGTAATGCATATGAATAAGCAACACTAGGGAGGTTCATTCTCCTGGATTCCCCCAAGATGCATCTCAAATCTACAGTACTCCCAAATATAGGTGGGGCCATGAGAGCCAGTAACAAAGCTGAGGTCCCTCCTTTGTGAAGCCAGGAGTGCAGCTGCTATCCTTCATGTCTGCTCATGCCATCTGCTCTTGGAATACACTTCAACTTTCAAGTACATTGCCTGCCCACTAATAAGCCAGTGTAATAGCCCCCACTATGGTGCAAATGTTGAAGGGTCAGAATAAAGCTTACCATACTTGAATAGACTTTCCCACAGGTCATTGTGTTTCTGAGACATAATTTCATAAAAATAGAGATTTTAGAACAATAAGAGACCACAAAAATTGATAAAGCATTCTACCTTTAATAAGTGAGGTGGCGTTATCTTCATTTTACAGAAGAAATAACTAAGGCCTTAAGTCACACAGCTATTTTGTATCAAAGGGAAAGACCAGCAGCTTCAGTTCTCTTGCTTGCCTGGTGCATTTGTCTCAAGGTACATCTGATTTCACTTAATAAGCCATGTTGCCAAGACTTTCTACTTTTTTTTTAAAATCTGATTCCTGTATATCTTCTCTATACAGGTTTCACTACTCTATCTGTTTCACTACTAAGCTCATAGACAATAGGTTGGGAGCCAGTTCTGTGCAGCTGGCTTTGTACAGAGTGCAGAGACTAGCAGAGAGCCCCACGCAGTAAGCTGTGTTCATGCCTAATGATGGTGAGTAGAGATTGGGAAGCTGGGTGGAATCCAAGGGAGACTATCCACGTTCAGTGGTTGTCTAGTTTGGAATGTACTCCTAGGCATGGAAGGGTCTTTCAGAACCCCAGCTTCCAAGGTATTTATCAAAGCCAAGAAAGACAAGCCAACAATTTTCAGTAACACAGAATGGGCTACTAAGTGTCAGGAAGGGAAAAGCTATATAAAGTCAGTTACTGCTTCGGTTCACTTTTCCATACCCACCTTGTGATTCCGCCCATGCTTATCCAGCAGTGAAATGATGGACTTGATGTGGCCCTCTGCTATCAGATTTAAGGCTTCTGGGCTTTCAGTCAAGATGCAGTGCAAAACCTCCAAGATACCTACATGAATGCCACAAAAATCATTTGAACATTAAATAACCTGAAGAACTGACCATAGTTTAGAAAGTGGAGAATGAAAACATCATCCTGAGGGGATAGAAATATCATCAATTCTTTGAATCTATTAAATATTTCCAGACAGAATAAAGATGCAGTCATCTCTGATAGGCTTCAGGAGCCTCCAGGGGCCAACCAGTCTGCAATTTCAAGTTGTGATTAATTTAGCACTAACCTCATCTCCTTCCTCCTGGACAAAGAAACAAACTTTCTAATGGCACAATATAGAGATGCAGCTGGGAAAAAGAATTCCTAATTTAATCAAACCTAACAATACTTAATTTAAAAAACAGATTAAAAAGCAGATGCATGGTTTATTATAAGCTGTAAAGATAACTCAAGAATTTAGATAATATTCTGTGTACTCAAACAAGAATTCTTCTAGAAACCTCTCCAGAAATCACTTTTATTTCAGCTGAGCTGGCACATCAAACAAACGACAAACTCATTAATGAAAAATGATTTGGCTTTGCCACCTATTTTTAGCACATTGTATGGTTTTCAGTATTAAGTGAAGGCTTAAGAAATTCTAACTGTTGACCAGCTTGGTACATACAAGGGCTACACCATGATGAAAATCCAGGAGAATTAGAAGCAAACTATTGAGCCTTGTGGCATGGTCAGTTACCAATGATAACCACACTCTTGGCTCAGATATGATGTAAAGGGTGGATTCAGGGTGTGAGTGAGGAGCGTAATTTCCTCGTATTCTATGGTTGTCCTTCAGTCCTGCTTCTACCCAAAATATTTAGGAGGGCAACGTCAAGAGAGGATTTAGAAACCCAGAGCATGAGAGTACAAGTAGCAGTTAGGAGGAGACTAGGTTGGAAGAGGGGGGGTATAGGGAACAATTAAAGGACCCAGGAACCAGGGAGTGAAGATGAAGGCACAGAGTGTGAAAAATTAAACAGAAAAGGAAGCTTGTTAAAGTCTGGGTTAGTGTTGTTAAATAAAGCTGAAGCGGTGCAATGAGTTTTAGTACTTTATTCCTTTTTGCTGAATAATTATTTGAGGATTGTTTGCAATATATAGTGGATGAGAATTCTTAAAAGATTTGACTTTTTCTTTTTACCGAAGGGCAAAAGAAAACACTTCACTTTCTCCAGTTATAAGTTTCCTATTAATTCTTACCTGAGGAAGATTCTAGTCTGTCCAATTTGCTGATTAGCCAATCAAGGTTATTGGAGAATTGAGCACAATTGTTTCTGTTACCACGAATGAGAGCAGCTGAAAACAAGGAAACATTTGATCATGTAGGTTAAAGGACATAGCAGTGGTCAAAAGAACTTAGGAAGCTATTAAATACTTCACTGCTTAGGAAGGAAAAGGAATCAAATGACAATCTTCCCCTCCCTAACCCTTTGATACAATTCTGTCTTCAGAAGAGTATAAATCTAGCATTCCCTCACTCACTCAAAAATTACTTCCAGAGAATCTGCTATGTACCAGGCATCCATCTTGTTGCTGGGAATAGAGCAGTGCAGAAGACAACAGGCAGATTCCTTGCCTTCACGAAACTTAAACCCAAGTTGGGGTCAGAGACAATAAATACATCAAATTGTAAAATTACTTCAGATAGTGATAAGGAAGGAAATAATACCTGTTTGGTTACTGACTTAAGAGCTCAACTTCTCACAATGTTTTTTTAAATCTAGGCAGCGATTTGCTATTCTTCAGTGCTAAAGGGAGGCATCTGAATGGACACAGCTGGACAGGTTGGTTAAATTAGATAAATAACAGCTAAACATGTAACTCTGAAATATCTAAAACATCAGTATATGGCAGTGGTTCTCAAAGTGTGGTCCCTGGACTGGAAACCTCAGAATCACCTAAGAACTTGTTAGAAATGCAAATTCTCAGGCCTCATCCCAGATCTACTAAATCAGAAACTCTGAAGCCACTCATCTGTGCTTTAACCAGCCCTCTACCTGATTCTGATGCTTCTGTTTGAGAACCACTGGGGTGGAATATGCTGTTATTAAATTTTCACCAATCTAGACCAGTACCTTCCCTACATAAGACAAAATAGTAGAGGCGACTCTGGAACAAGTCCATGTATATTGATTGGTCCTAAGAAGCTTGCCCTTTATGCTGTTGGTTTTTAGGGACTGAAGTGTGACAGAGGCTGGGAAAGTTATTTAGGATAAGGAAAGGTCACCCTGAGGGCTTCTGCTTTCTGTGGCAGCACTCAGTGGAGAGCAGAATTCAGTCTGAACTCCTAAACTGCTTTTCGGGTTGGCTGCAGCAAGGTGGTGAAGTTCTGGAGTCAGACTGCCTGGGCTCAAACCATAGATCCACCACTCACTGCATGTGTGACCTTGGGCAAGTTAGGAGCTTCTCTGTGCATTAGTTGCTTCATCAATAAAATAGGGATAATAACAGTACCTACACCTCAAAGTATTGCTCTGAGCATCAAAAAGATATTATACACCTTGGCACACAGAGCTCAATGAATGTTAGCCGTTATTGCATTACACCAGTAATTTACATATTGCTTTGAATATGAGTCCTATCATTACCAAATATTAGAATTGGAAGAGACTTTACAAGATCACACAATGCAATTGCAATCCAATCACTGAGGATGGATCTAGACTGATTTCTCTTGCATCCCCTCTGGCCTGCTCAACTTTCTATGGGTTTCCTCTCAATGGGACATACACATTAGAGCAAAGCTCTAAAAGGCTGCCTTGTCAGAGTGTCTGAGCAACTACGGTGACCACATTCTGACACAGGCTAATACTGTCTTCACACTGCCTGCCACCTATCATGGCAACTGTTTGCAGCAGGCACGAAAACATCATCACACACTCAGTGTTGTGAGAAGAGCCCGGGTGCTGAGACATTCTTACTCCCCCTGCTTTCTTCTTTCCAACAAAGTGGAATATCTGTCTGGCAAGTGAAAAGTAAAAGGGCACAGGTTTAAAATAGTAATCACCCTTCAAGCACAGGTGATATCTTTTCAGAAATTTAGAACTGAAAACTCCATAGACATGTTCTAGTCTTGTTCCTTCATTTTAAAGATAAGGAAATTGAGGTGCAGAAAGCTTAAGTAACTGTCTAGGGCTTCGCAGGGAACTATGGCAAAACCGATTTCCATCTGCTTCCACTCACTGCCAACTGACTTCTTGCTTCAAGTTTAGAAAGTACAATTAGCTACCAGTTAACAGAATGAACAGCTAGATGGTTAAGAAAAGGCTTCCAAGAATAAGGCTAGTTGGTAACTTAGGTTTCCCATATGAAAATTCTGTACATATGACCTTCAGAAATCTTCCGAGGGAGAGGGTACTATATACTTACCCAGCAATTTGTACAGGAGGTTCAGAATTTCTTTCCAGGCCATGCCACTCTCTTCCCTTGCAATTCCTGCAAAGTGTGCTACGCTATTGTAGATATTTAAGCGATCAATGCAATTTAACACAAGGGCCAACATTCCCTGAGAAGGAGAGTTAGGGAAAAGTAAAATTTCCTGATTAAGAAAGTATGGTCCTGTTTTCTCTTTCCCCTCCCAAATCATTCACCTTTTAAAGCGGATAATGGTAACATGCAAATAGACCTTCATGGTGCCAGTTGTGCTTTGTTTTAGCCTCTTAAAAGCAAAATATGCATTTTTATGCCTCAGGGACTATTTTGGGAGTGAGTCAGAAATCACTTCCCATGGGTTTGCCTCCATGAGTTTAACTCAAACCAAGGACATAACAAGGAAGAGGATTTGTGAATGCATTTCACAAAGCCTACTTTTGGTCTGGTGTGAAATAATTCTGATTCATCCAGAAATAGTCCTGGATATACTACCTATTTTTCTTTTAAATCTCAAATAAGCTCGAGAAATACCATTCAGACATAGAAGACAACTATGCTTGCTTCCTACCCCCTTCCAAAAAAGAAGGGTGGGGTTTGGAGCGAAGACTCAAAGAGGATTACCAAATACTTTTCCAGCTAATTTACAATACTATGCCACTCAGTAAAAAATAAACTGTGTTGAGCTGTTTTTAAAGAGCAGAGGGAGAAGATAAATGTAGTTTCAGTAACCTATAAAGGCATACAGAATGTCAAAAGTCTACTTAGATCAGAAGACTGAGCAGCGGTGGTTTTGCATTCCACATCACTAACTTGGAAAATGCCCAAGAGACAAGCCCTGTCCCCAGGCTTGGAGAGTCGCAGAACAATCATGGCCTGTTAGTGCCAGATCAACACAGCCAAGTCTGGAGAAGGCTTGTGACTCATCTCAGGTCACAGACAGCTAGGGATGGAGCCAAAACTAGGACCAAGTTAGTGCTTCCTTCATGTCCAGGCTCCAATCCCAGCAACTCGGAAGTTCAAGGTCTAGCATAAGACCTAGCATCATGTGTATATTTCAAACCCACTTTCCAGGCATTTCCAATGTGGTAGAAACTGGGCTTTTGTATTTTTCTAACAGGTTTCCTAAGTAATTCTGATGTCTTCCAAAATTTGAGAACCACAGCCAATGCCGTGCTCTAATAGTTGAGATTTATTGGAGCCATATTTTGGATAACACCCATGGCACCAAAGCTTTAAAATGTAACCTATTTCAAATGTGCTAACCATTGCTAGTGTAAGCAGGGGCCAATGACAGAGAAGGTCAGCTTCTAATTTATCCTTTCTTCTCAGCTTCCTCTCTCTCTGGTTCTCTGGCTCTTTCAAAAACACGTGTATGTATAGAAATGAAGATAAATTGCAGATAAATTTTAGCTCTGGACACAGAGGATCTTAACCTTTAATTTTTTTCACTTACTTCTTCCTTGAAAAGATTCTGTCTGTTTTTGAGTGAGCGGAGCTTGTTCTGTTTATCTTCATGCTGCATTTCTTCCTCAGGAGGCTGGAAGTAGGCAATCAAGTCCTGGAGGGTCTGGAGGACCTCTTCTATCGGCAGGGTGACGGGGGCAGCTGTGCGATTGTTTCCACTAAAATCCAGGAAATTAACACGGTTCAGGCACGAAGCGTCCAGCAGGGGCCCTAACAAGAATCCACCATGTCCCGGATCCTACTTGCCTGCACTGGACACATGAACTGCTTTAATAGAAAAGCCTATTCAGATTTGATTTTAAGAAAAATGACTCCTTTTAGTTCTATTTTCAAGCAACTTATAACCCATCCTATGAAAATTCCTGTGATATTTCAGCACCTAGTGTCAAATAGGCCCTCACCAAATGTCAAATGATAACTTCTATGTAGCCCTAAGAGAGAATTTGAACTGTGATTAAGATGACTTATCTGTAGCAGATGCTTCCCTTGCATTTACCCCCGATATCTGCCACACACTATCACACTTCTCTTGGAATAGGTTAAACATAAGGCTGGGAAGCTTTCTATAAGTCAGTCTCTCCCTCCATCTATATCTTTGTCTTCTACCTCTCTCCATGTATATTTTTCATATACCTGCACGGGCTTTTCCTCTTAACATTTCTATGTGTGTGCATACACACATCTGCTTTCCCCCACCCCATTTGTCAATGCCTCCTTCACCCTCCGTATCCACGTGTCCCTTCTTCTGACCTGCCTCTCCATGGGTGCCCTTCCCAAAGTCTGTTCCCTTCTATTATTTCTCATTGACCCCCATCTCTCAATATCCTTACTCTCTGCCTCAATATCCCTTTCTCTCTCCCTCTGTGTTACCTGCTTTTCCATCTCTGTTGTATTCTTCCTATTCTGTAGCTATTTATAATTTTCAGTCTTGTGATTAATACCTTTGATATGGAGAAACTGCAAATTCCCACAGATAGCAAAGTGTGCCTTCATCTTCCCATTTGCTTGAAGGGTACAACAGTAAGCACTCTCAGGGGGCAAGCACTAAAGAGAGGAAGGAGGAAACAGACCTGGCCGCTGTGGAACTGCATTTTCAGGTCCTGAGTGGTTGAGAATTGGATGAATGTGTAAATAACATTAAAGCTTTTCCTTAGTGGTGCTAAGAAAAAAATCATCATCTAGTCCTAAACCAAAACCTCAATAAGCTTGGAGAACACTTGGGCTATGAGGAGAAAATAATTCCAATTTTGAATAAAAAATGCCAAGTGCATGCAATGAGGGCAAAACACTACTGAATTGTAAGATTATAGGCAGGGGTATACGTCTCTCATTAGTGTGTATTCAATTTCTGGCAGTACCTGGCCCAGGTAGGTGCTCAGTAAATGTCTGTGAATGACTATCTGGGATATTATTTGGCACACAGACAGTGGGGAAGAGAATGACATGAGGCCATGAGGTGAAGGTTTGGGAATACAAAATCCAATCAGATATGACTTCCCACTTCTAGATTCTTGAAGGGATCAATGAATTTTTTCTCAATATTTTTATTTTGGGTTCAGGACCAGAATTTACCTTTTTTTCATATAACATTTTTTAGTTTACCGGAGATACTAAAGTTGGTTAAGTAAAGAGTGTTTCTTCACGTGATGAGAAAAGATGAACGCTTGCTGGAACAGCATAAGTGCTATATAAGGGGTTGGAAAACCCAGGTTTTAGTTGTGTCACTGTCATTAACCATGTAACACCTGGAGTGTCTCTCAGCCTCCTGTGTTTCAGTTTCACACCTGGAAAATAAGGAAGGTATACTCTGATTGCCAGGGTCCTTCTGGGTCTCATTTTATGTTAGGTGGGTTATCAGTGAGGGATCACTTCATCTTGCCTCTTGTAGAAAACATCAATATAATAGTCCTCTACTTTACTGAGGCAGATCCCTTGTTTCTTCAAAGCAGAGTACATGCCTGGCACTGGGGACAGTGGTAAAAATAGACAGGACATCTCAACAGCCTGATGGTGCTCACATTCTACTCTAACACCTTGGGGAGGAGACCCAGCTGGCAGGGACAAATAATGCCTCAATTCCAAAATAACAACTAGTTCCTATCTCATCCCAATCTTCTTCCACTCTGTGTAGTCCCACTGCATTCTTATACCTTTCCTAGGAATTTCTTTTTGTTAAATTCAAGTAAGATCCAGGTTGATCCTGAATATTTACCATAACCCCTTATTTATATAGTTTCTATCCTACGGTTAAACTCAGAGGGCAGCTAACCAGTATCTTTTTTTTTTTTTTAAGCAGGATTAAGATTCCTTTATCTATCATTGCGTTCATTCGTCCTATTGGACAGTTCCCAGCAATTGTACAGAGGATGATGAGACAATACAAGGAAACACGAACTTTTCCCTCTTCATTGTTCTTTCTTATTCTTTCTCTATTCCTTTAACCTTTATTTTCTCTCCTGGAAGGCCACCCTCAACCCTTCTGGTTTCCATTTGTACATAGCATGCACTGTTGATTACTCCAAAGAGACAGGAAAGAAAATTCTATTTTCAGGTTCCTTTTTCTTCCTTCCCTTCCCAGTTCTTGCAAAATCCAGGTACTATGACTTTTGCAGCCCCTACCCATCACATTAATGTATTATTCATTAGCC
>JAQZBX010018071.1:0-34960 GCA_029593785.1 Cabassous unicinctus | reverse complement strand
AGAAAAAAAAAAAGAAGAAAACAGACTAGCCAACAAAGCAGCTCAGCAAGCAGCTGAAGGAACGCATGGAATACGAGTCCCAGAATTAACACAACATCTGTCCCTCTTAGACAAGAGACTGATCAACTAAGCTATACCAGGGAAGAAAAGGGTGGGCTAAAAGAGAAGGGGGAAGCCAAACCCCTGAAGGAACTTTGCTGCTCCTGGATGACCAGATTTTTGTACCAAAAGGAGCCACTCATGCACTCATCCAGTGATACCACCAACTCCCCCACCTAGGGAAAACTGCGCTAGAAGTCTTGCTCGGGAGATACTACTATATAGCCTGGCTATCTTCTCCTTGTGCCACCATCAGCAGCCAGTGCCAAGTTTGTGCCAAAAACAACCCCTTGCAGGGCCTCCATACTCTGGCAGGTGTCTAGCACATGGGAACAGCCCCCTTTGAAAATATCATAGTAGACTTAACAGAAGTGAAACCAAATCAGGGGTATAAATATCTGTTGATGAAGAGATGCACCTTTTCAGGTTGGGTTGAAGCTTTCCCCACTCGCACTGAAAAAGCAAGAGAAGTGACTAAGGCTTTACTTAGAGAACTCATTCCATGACATGGGCTGCCACTGTCAATTGGAAGTGACAATGGCACAGCCTTCATGGATGCCGTAGTCCAAGAGCTAGCAAAAATGTTAGGAATCAAGTGAAAACTCCATACCACTTACAGGCCCCAGAGCTCAGGGAAAGTTGAATGCATGAATCGAACCCTCAAAGCCACCCTAGCCAAATTCTGCCAGGAAACTGGTCTTCCCCGGGAAGACTTACTTCCCTTGACCCTTCTCCGAGTTAGGTGCACCACAGGACCCAGAGGCTATTCACCCTTTGAAATTCTATTGGAGTGGCCACTCCTAATTATCTGGGCCTTCCGAGGAAATTTCAAACTTCTGGGGGAGGCTAGCCAAGATTCCATTCTCCAGCAGCTGGGGAAAACTCTAGCTGAAATATTTAAAACTGTCTTGTCCCGGAATCTCATCCCCCTGGGATGCCCAGTGCAACCCCACCAGCCAGGAGACCTAGTATGGGTCAAAGACTGGAAAAAAGAACTCCCTCATCCTTCCTGGACGGGTTCACGTACAGTAATCCTTGTAATTCCTACTGCTCTTAAAGTTAGAGGCATCATCCCTTGGATGTATCATTCCAGGCTCAAGAAGGCACATCTCGATAAAGAGCAGGACAGCTGGCAGCCCAACCTATACCCAGCCACCCCTTGAGAGTGCAAGTCACCCGGGATCCCCAAGCACTGACCTCATCAAATGCCTGCTGAATGGACTCTGCTCCTGGTGGATCCTGTGCTTATATGGCCTGCTCCCCTTGGTATTTGGAGTTGGACCCGCTGCTGTGGCCCCTGCAGACTGGACTGTTGTGAATAGAGCCCTAATTGCAATTGTTTACTGGTGTATAATAAGATGCTTCTGTGCCTTAACCTGCTTGTCCTTTACTTCCTTGCCCCCACCCTAGGAGCCAAAACCCACCCCCAAAATCTATGGCAGCTGCAAATTAGTGAAAGTTGGGGCAAACAATCCATGCTGAATGCTTCAGTCCCATTCTCAGCAGGTGCAACTTCAGCCTCTGTAATATTTGACGCTTGCAGGGCAATCCAAGATCACACTTCTTACACCGTGCTCATTGCCCCATACCCTCCCCCTCCCCATACCTGCCCCCAGGAGATGGTGTAGGGGTCACAACTATGGAAGTTATGATAAATACCTCTGCTAAGACCCCCAAAATGGTGGAGGATTCTGCCACTCTTGGAGCTTGCTGGTAGGTCCCACCACTCCCTGGAAAGGGGTCCCACCGACTTCTCCATATCTCCTACAGAAAATCCCCAGCCTGGCAGGGTGTGGCATAGAAACCTGTGGCCCCATAAAACTCACCTTATTAAACATAACCACCGGATCAGAAAATACCTTTTTAAAGGTCCAAACAGGACTAAAACTAGGAATCGGAATATACAACCCATCTGGGCCAGAGCCAGGGGGTCCAACTGATCCCGGTAACCCAACACCCAGAGAAAACCCTGATGAAAAGTATTAGTAAAGTGGCCCACATGCTAAAAGCCAAAGTTAAAACAGCCTCCCACTATGTTCTTTTGAACCAGGTTCAAAATTTCCACCAACTCCTAAATGAATCTCGACCCGACATAGCTGCCTCCTGCAGTCTATGCACTTCCTCCAGTCTAATCATCTTCCATGTACCTCTCCCATGGACCATAACCCTCCTGACCCATTAGAGCTCTACAGCAGGAATCAGGTCCCGCCCAGTCTGCAAAACTGAACCCCCAGGAAAACTGGCTAACTGTAAAAACATAACTACCAGGTCTCCTTCAACCATCCTCCCTCTTGGAAGGGCCAACTGTGACACCACCCAGCCACTCAGTGAGCCTGACTGATGCACCACAAACTCCACCATCTGGGTCTGTGTCACTAACACCTATTGGTGCCTACCCCAGGATGGCCAGGGCATCTGTTACCTGGCTTGGCCAGTAGCATCATTCTCAGTGTATGGAGATGAATTGCCTGGAGAGCTCTCCTGAGCCAAATGAGCAATACAGGCAATTCCAATACCCTTAGGACTAGGAGTAGTCGGGACTGCAGCAGTAGCAGGGGCCTCACTCACAGTTGGTCAGGAGGGCTTACAAACACTAGCATGGGAAACATCAAATGACCTCAAAGAAACATTCGTGGCTCTCAATGGGCTGCAAGACCAGATAAATTCATTGGCATAAGTGGTTTTACAAAACATGTGAAGATTAGACTTGGTCACCACAAGTTCAGGGGGTATCCATCAAGCCCTGGGGGAAGAATGCTGTTTTATGCAAACTCCTCAGGAATAGTTAGGGACAAAGTGGCCCTACTGAAAGAACAAACCAAAGACCGTTTAAACTGTGTATGCCAGGCATCTGCCAACAGGAACTACTTCCAGTATCTCCTCTCCTGGATTTTGCCATTTATGCCAATAATAGCCTCAATCTTTTTCCTTTTAACTTTTGGGTCATGCATTCTATGGTACTTAGCACAATACATCACTTCCCATTTAAATGACTTGAAACACCAAGGAATGCCTCATGTTAAATATCAGCCCTTGGGGACTATAGAAAAATCCCCATGTTAGCAGATGATGCCCCATAAAGAATTATAAGGGCATCAAAAAGGGGGAATGATAAGGAAAGTGCTGGGAACCCTAACCTCCTTTTGGCAGAAACATACAGCTTTAGGAAAATAGACTCCCCTTGGTCCCTGGTCCCTTTCTCCCCTCCTTCCCTCCCCCTTTCTCCATGGAATCCACATCAGGAAGATAAGCACTCTGGGCTGCCCCTTTGAATTGAAATTTAAAACTCTAAACAGATAATGACTCTTTTCCTCCCTAATGGCCTTTTGCTTTTAAGAAGATAAGCTAACCTTTCTTCTCTGCTTTTATAACCCTGCCTGTCCACTTGCTCAGGAATTTGCCTGCTTAGTGTACCCACATAAACTTATGAAAATCAGAAAATGGGTCCTAGATTTTTTGGAGACTTGACTTTCCTCTGGGCCTGCATGTAATAAAAGTTTGTTCATCCATATCCCCAAGAGTGCCACTTGGGCTTCTTTCTGTTAGCCACAAAACTATCAATTTCAATTTCCTGGCTTTGATATTGTTCTATAGTCATGTCAGATGGTACTAATAGTAATTAGTGGAAACTGTGTAAAGGGTATATGGGACATCTCTGTATACTATCTTTGCAAACCCCTCTGAATCTATAATTATTTCAAAATAAAAATAAAAAACAATAAATTGCATTGTAATATACTGCAATGAAAGGATACCAAAATAAAAATACTATTTACAAGAGCATCAAAAATATAAAGTAAATTCATCTATGAATCTGAAAGATGAACAAGATCAGTGCACAAATCACTTATTTTAAAAACCTTTATAAAAGAAAGGAAAAGTAAGTAAATGGAGAGGTAGATTGTATAAATGGACCCCAACCACAGTATTGGTAAGTCTCAGTTCTACCCAAATTGATTTATAGGTTCAATACAATCCCAAGTAAAATTCCAGCAGGCTTTTCTGCAACTAAGGAACAGATTTTAAAGTTCATATAAATGAAAATAACTTAGAACAGCCAAAAATTTTTGAAATAAAGGAAATATATTTAGGAGACCTAAACTACCTGATATCAAGACATAATTTAAAGCTCCACTACTCAAGAATGTATGACTTTGGCAAGTAAATAGCCAAGTCAATCCATGAAACACAATACATAGACCAAAAATATCCTCATACCTATTATTAATAAATTTTTCTGCAGATATGCTATGACAATTCAGCAGAGAAAATATGGACTTTCAAATAAATAGTGTTCAAAGAATCAAATATTGATAACAGACTGGAATGTGAAATGTAAATTCTAAAAGTTCCATAAGAAAACATGAAAATCTTCATATTTTTTACATAGGCAATGGTTTCTTAGCTATGGCAGCAAAACCACAATTTCTAAATAAATAAAATAGGACTTCATCAAAATGAAGAATTTCTATTATTCAAAAGACACCATGAAGAGAATTAGAAAATAAGTCACAGACTCAGAGATAAGTTTTGAAAATCATATGTCTGTTAAATGACATATTCAAAATATGATGAGAGCTCACAGAACTCAGAAATAACAAAATTATAGGTAAAATATTTAAACATTTTAATAAAAAGACAATGCATTGATGTCAAATAAGCATTTAAAAAAGATGCACAAAACAATATTTAATGCAAATTAAAATCACAACACTTCAACTCCAACAGCTAAATTTAAGAAGACTGAACATACCAAGTGGTGGCCAGGTTGTGAAGGAACTAGAATCCTCACACAATGCTGTTGGGAATGTAAAATGGTACATGTGCTTTGAGAAAAAAATTGCAGTTTCTTACAAAACTAAATGAACACCCATTATAAGGCCCAATCATACAGAGAGAGACAGTTACCTATGGGTCTGGTCAGCAGCCAGCACAGATTTTCTGTTGCTCCATGGATATTCAAGCAGGCCCCAAAAAGGTGCCCAAACTGGAAACTAAAACCCAAAATTTTACTTGATTGGAGATAATAACCATACTTAAAAGATTTTGTTCAAGAGGACAAGAAGAAAGGGCCAGACTGAGAATAATATGGGATCTACCTTTTTTTCCTAGAAAAAAAAAAATTAGAGGTAATTGACTAATGCCACTAGAGACTCATAGCCCCTCCGCTATAAGCTATCTACATTTAAAAGGAGGAAGACAGGCCTGTCCAGACCTGACTGATAGCCAAGACAGATGCCCAAGGCAAACAATTCATAAGGTCAGAGTTTTACTTAAAATGATGGAAATGATGCAATGGAAGAGCATTTATTTGACTTTTCAGGTAGAAGGGACCCAGGGTCCATCCACAGCCCTGGGGAGGCCCCTTTGACTTAGAGTCATGGAAGATTATTTTTACTGGGAAAACCCTCTCTGCAACTTACCAGTCAGCCTTGCTCAACCAAGGCTCCTACTAACAGTAAGGCTACAGACCTGGAGAGCTTTTGGCAGGACATGAGAGGGTCTCATATTAGTCACAGATCAGGCCTAGTCAGCCACCCTACAGGGGGCCACCCAGCCCCTTCCTTGAAGGTCCCTCATTTCCTCCTCCTGCATATTAAACATCCACTGTCCTGCCCCCCCTAGGGGATTGTGGTTATTGGTGCAATTCTTATAAAAGTGACACCTAGTGTTAGCCTTTCATGCTCTTATTTTCCTCCATAGGTATTGATGATACCTTAACACCTTGCCTGGATCATAGCAGGCCACTATCTGCCTTTCCCTGACCTGGGGATTCATGGTCTCTGCACCTTTCAGCTGAGGGAGTTGTCAGCACAGAGTAGCAGCTATTGGCTTGTCATCCCAGGAATGCCTTTCACAATCCTCTTTCCCCAGGCCTTTCCAGCACTTTCTCAGTGAGGGTCAGATCCCAAGCAGAGCTATATGGAAGGGCAATCATGGTCTTTATCCCATCCCCATATATGTCACCACTATGGACAATTTGACTAAAATAACAATTGAATTACAGCCCTGAAAGTGTCTAGCATTTAGTAGGTTTCTATAAGCATGTTTGGAGTTAAGGACCCTGTAGGTTTCCATATATGGCCAATAGATTTTCTGTAGCTATGCTAAGACAATTCAGTGCAGAAAGCATGATCATTTCAACAATCAGTGTTCAATCACACATGATCCAGCCACCATCATGCTGGTGAGAAGAGACGCTCTCCCAAGACCAACTGAGACACACTAAAGAAAGAGATATTGTTGCCTGTGAGTCTCCATTACCACAAGGAAATGCAAACAGGAACCTGCAAGGGAGTCCAAACAGGAAACTGAAATAAATAATTTTACTTGATAATACTTAAAGGTTTTTTTTGTTTTGTTTTGTTTTGTTTTCTCAGAAGAAAGGAACACCAAATGACATCAACAACAAAAACTGGTGAAATTGACTTGATTAAAATTAAAAACATCTGTTCAGAGAAAGACATTGTTAGAAAGAAAAGACAAGCCACAGATTTACAAAATATATATGTAAATCTCATATATAATTAAAGCTTGAATCCAGGATATAAGAACAATTAAAACTCAGCCATAAGAATACAAAAATTCCAATTAAAAAATGGCTAAATGATCTTAATACTACCTCTTTAAAAATATATATGGGTGGGAAATAATATAAGAAAAATTCAACATATTAGTCATGAGGGAAATGCAAATTAGAACATAATGAGTTACCACTACACACTAGTTTGAAAAAAAAAAAAGAGAATACCAAATAGTGGAATGAATGCAGAACAACAGGAACTCATATTTATTACTCATGTGAATGCAAAACAAAACAATGCAGCCACTTTGGAAGATAATGACAGTTTCTTATAAATATTTCTTACAAAAATTACACTTAACAAATCATCCTTTAACCCAACTGTATATATTTACTCAAGTGAACAGAAATTATTTCCACAAAAAATCCTGTACATAAATATTGAAGCAGCTTTATTCTTGGTCACAAAATTTGGAAAAAATAAAAATATTCATCAACAGGTAGAAAAAAGACAGGGGTGAGGAGAAAGGGCAGACTGGTTGGCAAGACTGTGATCCCTTTCATCTCAGAAAAAAAGTGAAAGAGAGAGGTATTTGACTAGTAACACTAAAGAAACCAAGCCCCTCCTCTATTTACATACAAAAAGAGGGAGACAGGCCTCTCCATAGCTGGCTGATAGGCAAGGCAGATGCCCTTAGACAAAAAATTCATAATGCCAGCTTTTTACTTAAAAATATGGAGATGACTCAATGGAGAGCATTTCTCTCAGCATTGCCATAGAAGAGTCCCCCAAGTGCCTCTCTTGCCCTCAGGAAGCCCCTTTGACACATTCATGGAATTTTTTACTGGGAAACCCCTCTCACCAAGTTAACAGGCAGGTTCACTCAACCAAGGCTCCTTCTACCAGCAAGGCTTGGGCCAGGTGAGCTATCAGCAGGATGAGAGAGGGTCTCACATCAGTCACAGATCAGGTCCAGGCAGCCATACTACAGGGGCCCACATAGCCCCTTTTCTGAAGCTTCCTTGGCTCCTCCTCTTGCATTAAAAGCCCAGTACCACATCCCTCCAGGAATTGTTACTATAGGAACAATTATTATCCAATAGTGACACCTTGCAGTTGCCTCTTTTTCTATTACTATCTGCACTATAGTTATCAATGCTTTAACACCTTCCTGGAATAAACAGAAACACTGACAATAATATACATAAAATCACAGATGGCCCCCATCTGCCCTTTCCTATGAGGGCAAGGGTGTCATCAGCCCCATGTAGTGGCCATTGACCGGCCAAATTGTGGTCTTCCCCTGCCATCCTCCTTCCACAGGCATCCCCAGAATTTTCTCAGCCAGAGACATAAGGAAGGGCAGTCCCAGGATAAAAGTCTTACCCCCAAATATTTCAACACCATGGATACTGTGCCTAAAATACTCATTGAATTTCAGCCCCGATATTGTCTGGGTTTCAGTAGGTCTTTGCAAGCTTGTTCAGAGTCAAAGCACTGGTGGATTCCCTTTTTTGCAGAAGGGAATTAGCCAGTGATGAGATCATGCATGGAAGCAGGTGCCCACATGTCCTGGGAAAGGTGTCCACCTGAGGAGGTAGGTGTCCTTCCCTGTAGCATTCAGCTTAGGAAGTACTTACCTGTAGAAACCAGGCCTTGCTTGGTTATCCCACAGGAAGCTTCTGAGCTCAGATAGAAGGATGTCAGTCAGTTTAGCACTGGTTCCTGGAGGTGGCTCTAACCAATATCTCTTAGTTATCTGTGAATGATTTCCTGTAGATGATTTCAGGTTTGGTTCATCACTTAAGATGCAATACCTAGACTTTGCTCCTAAATTCCCTATCAGATTTTATTCACTTCTTTCAAATGCAAACATTCTGAAAGCTAGAAGCTTCAGTGTAGATGAAGCATCTGATATAGCCACAGGCTCCTCTCCACTCAAAGTTTTCATCCAACTACCCCACCCCCAGGCAGTAGGTTAAAAATTGCAGGGCCTCTGGGAAACTCCCCAGTCTGGGGCAATCGCATTCCTCACTTTTGCCAGACCCATTTGAGAATCACTGGCATGGAGGAAAACAATTAGCTTCTGGCAAGTTGTAAGTTCTTGATCTCTGTGGACATCTCCTGAAAGGACAGGGTAGAAGGTTGATGAGCAGGAGAGACGGAGGGCTCCGAGATTGCAGGGCATCCCAAAAGGGAACCAAGCAGCTGGGGGGCAGGAGAGTCACATGGATTGGTGGACCAGGACTATGTCACAGATGTCTGTTCATGATGTACCCATTGCCACAGTTGGAGACTGGTCCTGAGAGCTAGAGCTGGAATAAAATGTGGACAGAGGGGTGTGGGTGCAGGGAAGATGCTCCCAGCTCCTGATCATCCTTCCTGACTCCCCACCAGCTGGGACCCATCCCCTCAATGAATCTGGGGCCAGGCCACAGGTCTCTGCTCCCCTTCCACTCCCACCCTTTTTGTCCTCAAGGCAGCTAAAGACAAAGCAGAGGCACACCAGGCAAAGCCCCTTTGGGGTCAGAAAGGAAACACCACAGTTCAGAAGTTCAGGGACCACAGGAAGCTCTTTGGCAGAATGAGGAACTGTAGGGAATTTAAAAGGAGAATTTTAAGTTGACCTAGAAGATGCAACCAATAGATATCAGTAACACCCTATCTAATCATAGGGGGTTTGGTGTTGACTGCTTTGTAGGAAGGGACCTCTGCAGGAAACTTCCAGAGGCCACAAGTGGCAAGGGGTCCCCTGAAGGGCAAGCAGGGCAGCAGGGCCAAGGCAGCTTGGGACCTTATAAGCATCCACTCCTAACCTACAAATTGAGGGCCTATGTTGTGTCAGCTTCCTGGGGTATGCAAAGCTGGTTAATACTAAATGGCTAAAAAAATTCTTATTGAGCTAATTTTAAGACAATTAAATATGCAATTATTTGAGCATGGCTCTGCCCCAAAGATCTCAAAATAATTTCACTTCTTCATAGGTATATTTTCAAGAGACTTTTCTGTAAAAGGACAGATAGGCAAGCCAGCTTTGATAGTTTTTAAGCTACTATGTCTGAAATGAATCATCAGTATTATCAGCAATGTTAAGCCCCTCCTATCAATGCATACGGCCCTGTCCCTGTGTTGGATGAGGGCTTCCAAATGTGGAATGATTCTTTCCAGGGGAAGCATCCTCCATGGGATTCATCCCCAAGGCCTGGTGCACAGGATGACACACCATTTGGAAGGCTTTTCATTTCTTGATAGGTAGATGTTTGTTTATTAAGAGACAATCGGAGATAAGGGCAAGATGACATCAGTTTAGAAGGGCACTCACTAACTCTCAGAGGATGGCAGATTAGGGACAGGGCCTTGCCTGACTGGTCTGTGCTGGGGATGCATGGATCGAGAACATTGGGGACATTGATCTAGAGGGAGCTGGATGGCAAGGTGTATTGCTCAGGAAAGAATAATGCGTTTTTCTCCTGGCTGTGGTAGTCAAAACAGATGGCTGAGCCCCACCCTCAGGGAAAAAGGCTGGATGGGCCCCTGACTCCCTCCAGCAGCCCATTGAGAGGGAGTGTTCTCCAAGAGTGGGAGAGTCCTGGCGGAGGGTTGAGGTGTTTCCTTTCTGTGGATTTGTCTGCCTGGAAGCCCTTGCAGCTTTGGGGAGCAAAAGAGCTGGCTTGAAGTGGCACCAGACTGAGGGGAGAGTTAAATCTGTTGAGGAAGGTTGAATTACCTAGGTGCCAAGGGATACGTCCCAACTCCTGCTGGCAACCCGGTGAGAGGGAACATTCTCCAAGAGTGGAAGGGCTCTGACAGAAGGTGGAGAGGGGTTTCCTTTCTGTGGTTTTGGTTTTCTGGACTCCCTCACACCTTTAGGGAACAAATAAGCTGGCTTGAAGGGACACCAGGCTGAGGGGAGAGGCAAATCTGCTGAGGAAACCTGATTTACTTAACAGCCCAGTGATACTGAGGCTTGGCACTAGAGGGGGTAGAGTCAGCCAATTTTATCATTCTGCACTGACAAGCATCAGAGTTTCAGCTCCCCTGAGTAGGCCAGAAAGTGGGAAGTGCTTGATTAGTTTCCATGAGCCTATTTATGGTCCCCTCAGTTAAGGTGGTGGTGTAGAAAAGGCCTTCCTTTTTGGGGTCCCTTATTTCTCCAAAAAAAAAAAAAAAAAAAGATACAGTCACTTAAAAAAAAAACAGAATTTTTTTTAACTTAGTTTAATAGCTAAAATCCACCTGAAAACCTGCAGATAGAACCTTGCAGGGTAATTGATTGCTGAACACAAGCAGGCTGAGAGGCTCCAAAAAAGGGCCAAGAAGGAACACTGATCTACCTTAGCTTTGTTTGACTGCTTGCTGCTGTGGTTGTTCGGTTTTTCTTTGTTTATTTGATGTATCTTGTTTTACTTTCCTCTTTCTCCATGCCCCCGCCTTTTTTTCTTTATTTTATTATTATTTTTTTAATTAAGTGCTACTAGCTTGTCTCTTCTTTGCTGTTCTTCTTCTTCCCTGATTTCCCATTCTCTGTCTCCCAATGCTATCTCTTTTCCTTCCTTCATCTTTCTGCCTTCTGCTTTCTGTTGTGGTTCTTACCTACCACCTTTTTTCATTAACCCACAACTTAAAGGCTGTCTATTTCTATGCTATCTATTCTCTTTTCTTTTTATTATAGTTAACTTTTTTTTTCAACCCATTCTTTATTCTTTCTCTCTATCTTCATCATTCTGGCCTTCTAAATCATTATATATATTTTCTTCTATTTGGTTTCACAGTCAATTTTAAGTACTCCACATTTTTCCTATTACTCTACACTGCGTACATGAGTTAACTATTCATTTTACTACATCTTATATGGCCCTTCTTCTAACTTTTATCAATATTACTATTATCATTATCCTTCTTCCTTTCTCACATCTTATGATTGCTCTCACCCTAATCTTTTATCTTCAAGGGTACATAGAAGAAAGAAAGGATATAAAATAAGAAGAACAAAGTGTCAAAGAGAAAACTTAATGTCCACACAGAATCACCAGCTAAATAAAATGCGAGAGCAGAGAAAGAAGCTAATCAACTGAATAAATCCATCAAGATAAAATGATGACTAGAGGGCAACAAAAATTGCAAACCACACTGAGAAACAGGAAGACATGGACCAGTCCAAAGAACAAACTAAAAATTAGGAAGTCATGCAGAACATCAAACAACTAATCAAAGTTTTCCAAACAAATATCAAGGACCAACTTAATGAAGTGAAGGAAGTGATTAAGAATATTAAGAAAACACTTGGGAAACATATTGAAGAAACTGTAAACATACATGAAAAGATAACAGATATGATGGTGATCAATGGCACAATCCAAGAAATCCAAATAATGCTGGATTCACATAACAGCAGATTTGAACAGGCAGAAGAAAGAATTAGTGAAGTGGAAGACAATACATCTGAAATAAAAAAGATAGTAGAACAGATAGATAAAAACATTGAAAAAATCCAGCAGGGATTTAGGGATTTAACAAACAAACACACAATGCAGAAACATATACATTATAGGCATCCCAGAATGAGAAAAGAAGGGAAAGGGAACATAAAGAGTGTTGAAGGAAATAATGGCTGAAAATTTCCCATCCCTATTGAGAGAGATGGATGTACATGTTCAGGAAGCACAGCACACCCCACACAGTATAAATCCCAACAGACAAAGTGCAAGACATATACTAATCAAAAGGTGCAATGCTCAAGATAAAGAGAAAAAACTTAAGGTAACAAGAGAAAAGAGAACCATCACATACAAGGGAAGCACAATAAGATTAAGTGCTGAATTCTTATCTGAAACCATGAGGCAAGAAGACAGTGGTATGCCATAGTCAAAGTACTAGAAGAAAAAAACTTCCAGCCACAAATTCTCTATCCAGCAAAACTGGCATTCAAAAATGATGGAGAGTTCAAAATATACAGAGATAAACACAAATTAAGAGAGTATGGCAATAAGAAACATGCACTTCAAGAAATACTAAAGGAAGTTCTAAATGTTGAAAGGAAAGAAGAGGAGAGAGAAAGTTGGAGAAGAGTGTAAGAAAAACTAAAAAGACAAAAAGAGAAATGAAAACAAAATATGACATACATTAACCCAAATAAAATATGGCTGATGTAAGAACTTCCTTGAGAGTAATAACACTGAATATTAATGGATTAAACTCACCAGTCAAGAGACACAGATAGGAAGAAGGGATAAGGAAATATGATCCATCTATATGTTGTCTACAAGAAACCCACCTTAGACCCAAGGATTCAAGGAGGCTGAAAGTGAATGGCTGGAAAACAATTTTACAAGCAAAGAATAACCAAAAAAGGGCAGGTGTAGCTATCCTAATATTGGACAAAATAGACTGTAAATGCAAAACTATTGTAAGAGACAAAGATGAACACTATATATTAGAAAAAGGAGTAATCTCTCAAGAAGAGAGAACAATCATAAACATTTATGCACCTAATCAGGTTGCCTCAAAATACATGAAGCAGAGCAGGGAGGCAATATGGCATCACTTTAGGAGGGCACTCACTGACTCACTCTCTGAGGATGGATGATTGGGTACAGGGTCGTGCCCAGGAGTCTGTGCTGGAGGCTCACGGAGTGAGAATCTTGGGGACATCAATCTGGAGTGATCTGGATGGCACGGATTGCTTGGGAGAGATTTGTGAGTTCCTCCCCTGCCTGTGGTGGTTAACAAAGATGGCTGAGTCCCACACTCAGGGAAAAGGGCTGTTTTGAGCCATGACTCCTACTGGTAACACAGTGAGAGGGAGAGTTCTCCAAGACTGGAAAGATTCTGATAGAGGGTCAAGAGGGGTTGCCTTGCTTGTAGATTTGGCTGCCTGGAAACCCTTGCAGCTTTGGGGAACAAAATAGCTGGTTTGAAGCAGCACCAGGCTGAAGGGAGTGATGAATCTGCTGAGGAAGTTTGATTTACCAAGCTGCCTAGGGATATGCCTCAACCTCCACCGGCAACCAGGTGAGAGGGAGAATTCTCTAAGAGTGGGAGGGTTCTGACAGAAGATGGAGAGGGGTTTCCTTTCTGTGGATTTGGCTGCTTTGACTCCCTCATAGCTTTGAGGAGCAGATAAGGTAGATTGAAGCAGCATCAGGCTGAGGGGAGAGGTGAATCTACTGAGGAAGCCTGATTTACCCAACAACCCAGGTGATACTGAGGCTTGGCTCCAGAGGGGGTGGAGTGAGCCAATTTTATCATTCTGCACTGACAAGCATCAGACCTTCAGCTCCCCTAGGGAATCCAGGAAGTGGGAAGTGCTTGATTAGTTTCCCCAGCCTAGTTAGGGTCCCCTCGGTGAATCAGGTGGTCTAGAAGAGGACTTCTTTTGGATCCCTTATTTCACACACACACACACACACACACACACACACACACACACACACATATATATAAAGTCACTTATAAAAATAAAAAAATAATTTTTATTTTTTAATTTAGTTTAATAGCTAAGTCTGCCTCAAAACCTGCAGATAGAACCTTGCAGGGTAATTGATTGATGAACACAAGAAGACTGAGAGATTCCACAAGGGCCCAAGACAGAACACTTTTCTTCCTTAGCTTTGTTTGACTGCTTGCTTGTGTGGTTGGTTGGTTTTTCTTTGTTTATTTGTTGTTTCCTGCTTTTCTTTCCTCTTTCCTCCCCCCTTCTTTTCTTTCTTTCTTTCTTTCTTTCTTTCTTTCTTTCTTTCTTTCTTTCTTTCTTTCTTTCTTTCTTTCTTTCTTTTTTTCTTTTTTCTTATAAATTTCGTGCTGCTAGCATCTCTTTTCTTTGCTGTGCTTCTTTTTCACTGATTTACTATTCTCTGTCTATACTGATTTTGTCTTACAATGCTATCTCTTTTCCTTCCTTCATCTTTCAGCCTTCTGCTTTCTGTTGTGGTTCTTACATACCATGTTTATTCATTAGCCCACAGCTTCAAGGGTGTCAATTTCTATTCTATTTATTCTGTTTTCTTCATTTTTTATAAATACTAACTTTTTCCTTTCAGCCCGTTCTTTACTCTTTCTCTTTCTACTCATCAATCTATCCTTCTAAATCATTATATATATATATATTCCTCTATTTGGTTTCCCAGTCCATTGTAGGTACTCCACTTTTTTTCCTATTACTCTATGCTGCCTACATGAGTTAAATATTCATTTTACTAGGTCTTATATGGCCCCTCTTCTAACACTTATCAATATTACTATTATCCTTCTTCCATTCTCACATCATTCGATTCCTCTGGCCCTAATCTTTTGACTTCAAGGGAACAAAGAAAGAAGCAAAGAAATTAGAAGAAAAAGTGTCAAAGAAAAAACTTAACACACACACACAGAACCACCAGCTAAATAAAACTGTAGAGCAGAGAAAGAAGCTAATCAACTGAATAAACCCATCAAGATAAAATGATGACTAGAGGGGAACAAACAATTACAAACCACACTGAGAAACAGGAAGACATGGACGAGTCCAATGAACAAACTAAAAACCAGGAATAGATGCAGAACATTGAACAAATAATCAAAGTTTTCCAAACAAATATCATGGACCAACTTAATAAAGTGAAGGAAGAGATCAAGGATATAAAGAAGACACTGGGAGAACATACTGAAGAAATTGTAAACATACATAAAAAGACAACGGATATGGTGGTGATCAATGGCACAATGCAAGAAATCAAAAAGGTGCTGGATTCACATAACAGCAAATTTGAACAGGCAAAAGAAAGAATTAGTGATGTGGAAGACAATACATTTGAAATCAAAGAAATAGTAGAACAGATAGAAAAAAGATTGAAAAAATCCAGCAGGAACTCAGAGATTTAACTGACAACACAAAACACACAAACATATGTATTACATGCATCCCAGATAGATAAGAGAAGTGAAAGGGAACAGAAGGAGTGTTGAAGGAAATAATGGCTGAAAACTTCCCAACCCTATTGAGAGAGATGGATGTATAAGTCCAGGAAGCCCAGCACACCCCAAAGAGTATAAATCCCAACAGGCCAACTCCAAGACATATACTTGTCAAAGTGTACAATGCTCAAGACAAACAGAAAACACTCAAGGCAGCAAGAGAAAAGAGTACCATCACATACAAGGGAAACACAATAAGATTAAGTGCTCATTTCTCATCTGAAACCATGGAGGCAAGAAACAGAGGTATGATGTAGTAAAAGTACTAAAAGAAAAAAACTTCCAGCCATGAATTCTCTACCCAGAAAAACTGGCATTTAAAAATGATGGAGAGTTCAAAATAAACAGATAAACAGAAATTAAGAGAGTATGCCAATAAGAAGCCTGCACTTCAAGAAATACTAAAGGAAGTTATAAAGTTGAAAGGAAAAAACAAGGGAGAGAGAGTTGGAGAAGAGTGGAAAAACAACAAAAAAGACAAAAACAGAAACAAAAACAATATATGACATACATTAACCCAAAGAAAATATGGCTGAAATAAGAAATTCATTGCAAATACAAACACTGAATGTTAATGGTTTAAATTCACCACTGAAGAGACACAGATTGGCAGAATGGATAAGGGAATATGATTCATCTATATGCTGTCTACAAGAAACCCACCTTTGAACCACAGATTCAAGGAGGCTGAAAGTGAATGGCTGGAAAAGAATTTTACCAGCAAACATTATCCAAAAATGGGAGGAGTAGCTATCCTAATATCAGAAAGGAAGTAATTACAGCATTAATGTGGAGCCAGTGGCAACCAGATATTTTGGGGGCAGGGAGAGGGAAAAGCAGTTGTAATACAGGGGCTTTTTTGGGACTTGGGAATTATCCTGGGTGACATTGCAATGACAGATATAGGCCAATTTATATCGTCATATAACATGCAGAACTGTGTGTGAAAGAGTGTGGTCTACAATGTGAACTATGGTCCATGCTTAGTGGCAAAGCCCCAAGATGTGTATAGCTATTGCAGGTGATGTGCCACACTAATGAAGGATGTTTATGTGGGAGGTTGTGGGAGGGATGGGAGGTGGGGCATATGGGAATCCCTGTAATTTTTGTGTAAAAATTTTACACAAAATTTTTTATTTTTTTACACAAAAAATAACTTATTTTGTGTAATAAATTTTGTGTAATTTATGTAATCTAAGTATCTTTTAAAAAATAATTTAAAAAATTATTATTAAAAAAATAGAAGGGAAATAGCCAAATATGAAATTCTGTTATGGATATTAAAAATGTGACAAAATAGAATATATTACTAAAGTGGAGAATTTAAAAGGGGGGTGATAGTGCAGAGGCCACATAGTACTGTCCAGGACAGGGCAATTCTCAGAAGTTCCTAACCCTCAGAAAGAAAAATGGGTAAAGAGTATTCTTTTGCAACCTATTTTTTTTTGTAGGGGGAAACTATAATTGAAGGGCCTTCCAAAAATTTCAAATTATAGATGCTTCTTATTCAGAATTAAAAGTTATATTTGAATGGAATTCACATTTTCCTTTTTATAATTCTCTAATTTTAGTTTGGTTTGTGCGAATACTATTGAAAATATTTACTAGAAAAAATAAGTGTGAGAGAAATAAGACTTTGGAGAAAAAGGCAATTGCATTTTGCTTTGTTATAATTTTATTTCTAGTCCCAGCAAAACAAATATTTTCTACTGTCTTATTCCAGAATTTAAACAATTGAAAATAAAAACAAAAATTCAAAATTATACAAAAGAAAATAGCTTTTTTAAATTAAATTATGTGTAAATTCTGAGTTGGTAACTAACTTTAAAGGTGTTTCCTATGTTTCATTACAAATGCTAAGAAATTGAATATCAATCCCCTCAGCACTTTGAAATTACCTGAGGAGTATACAAAATTCTGATGTTTGTGTCCTATCCCCAGACATTCTGATCTAACAGTTCCTGGTTATACCCTAGACATCCACAGTTTTAAAATGTGATACTAATAGGCATCAGAGTGTGAGAACCAATTCTTTAATGAGCTAAGAACAAATATAGGACCTTGCTATTAGCAGTGCAGGATCATGGGCCAGGGGCACCAGTAAATACTGAGAGCTTGGTAGCAAAGTGGAATCTAAGCCTTCACTCCAAACCTCTGGAATCAGGATCTTCATTTTAACAAGATTGCAAGAAATACATAGGTCCAAGAGAGCATGAGAATCTGAGTTTAGATTCCACAACACCATGAATAGACTCTTTGCCAAAAGTGAGGATGCTCTTCCTGCTTCATTCAGTTCATAAACAAGTACATCTCTGCTGAAAAGAGAAAATATAGACATTGCAAGGAAAGGTAATACTTCTGTCTTGATTTTAAAATTTCTCATTCCCCTTTCCTAGTTGCTAAGTCTCACCTTTTCCCAAAAGTTATACCCTGCTTTGGTTTTTGACTCAAAATTAAGTAATTTTAGTTGAAAATACTGAATAATACAGTCAGGTTTAGGATGACAAAATGCAGTGTTCTGTCTATCCCATTACAAATTTTCAGCTCCACTCCCAGAAGGTAACTGTAACATTATTTTAACTCTTCTTTTGTATATCTCTAAGTATTGACTATATGTGTTCATTTTTAAATTTTTTATTTCCCAATATACTCATCATATATTTCCTAACATATGTGCCTTTTTATGGCACTCTCACAAAATTCTTTATCCTACAATATTCCAAAATTATATAATTATTAAATTAATTCAGTGTTTACATCATTTTTTAAATATTATTTATTGTTAGGGTTGACTTTGTAAAAATGTCTTGCTTATACAATTGTTTTCCTGGAAATAGTAATGTGTTATATTGCCAATTGCTTCATTTATTTTTATCTACTATTTATGATCCCAATTTTCCAAATATTCCTAAGAGTACTCCCATTTTTTTTATTCCACCTCAATAAACGTACCTCACAATCTATTATGACCAAATATTGCCCCTGCTTTTGTCTTCTGTAAAATGAGTTATACCCAAACCACATTCTCACATACACTTTTTTCCAAAAAAAATCTGAATTTATTATTTTACAACAGCATATTATAGGTTAAATAAAGAGAACAATCATGTACTCTCATGGACTGGAAGGTGAGTTATTAATTCTCTTTCACTTCCAAACCTCATCAGTCACTACATTTATGAGGTAAGTCAGCCAAATGATTGAAACCTAGATGAATTTTAAGATATTCAATTTGTCCTGTTGAATTTTCACAGTATTGACATAAATAATTCCCTTCAGATAAATCTGAATTTAAATGCTTGCAAAATTCTAGCATACTTGAAAAGCCTTTCCCACAGTCATCACAAATATGGGGAAACATTTTAGTATTTTCAATAAAAACATGTCTATTAACATTTGTATGAAGCCTACTCCAAAAACCACGTACTTGACATACAAAGAAATTTTTACACTTTTCAAAGGTAATTTTGCTTAAGAGATTTTACTGTTCGTGTTCTCCATTGTTTTACTTATCACTCAACTCTATTAATTTACATGCATGCCCATTCACCACATGGCTATGAAAGTCTTCTGGATCATGTTTCATCTTCACAGAACTGACACAAGTACTGTTAATCCCAGCTATGCTCCTAGAAATGTAGTGTTCACTGCTTGAGGAGAACTGCACATCATGCTGCTCACACCAATAGAGGTGATCAATAAAATGAGTGTGTGCAATGTGCTGGCTAAAGTCTCAAAAATTACTGTCTTATAATCATAGTATTTATGAATATAGGGATCCTCCTCATAGTTTGGCATGCTCTTTCAGAAGCATGTTGATAGAGAAACTTTTCTTGCATACTCAACGCATTTGAATCAGTATGCTTATGCTTCAGGATCATATGTTGCTTTAACTCAAAAAAATATTTGCTATTGAACTCACAAATTTCATACTAATAGAGGCCACTGCTATTAGCTCTCAGTAAAAGCCATTTCTGCTGGGCAGTTACATTCAAAGTTTGGCTCTTGTCAAGAATTACAAAAAACTTAGCTGATGGCTTTACATCAGTTTGGTTTTGGAGACTCTCAGAGGAATTGTTTTCTGTCTCTATATCATAATCCTTGGAAATTGCATGTACTTCTGCCAGAATTAGAACATTTTTGGTGGTGTGAACTTCTATAGGACTCTCCTCTTCCATTTTTGGTTGACAGATTCAGGTGAGTCACTCTTCATCACAAATTTCAATTCATGCAGAATTTTCTGTAGAAAGGCTGTGTGGTTTAGAATTCTCAGTATAGAACTGGGAGCCTGGTATTTCTGATTTCTGTTTCTGGCTTTGTTTCCATCTGTAAATTCTGGCAAGTCATTTGATGTCTCTATGTCAGAATCATCATATTTGTTGTCAAAATATTTTAAGTCTGGATGTTTCATAGAGCAGACACTATAACAATGATCAGAAAAAATTCCATTGACTCCATCTGCGATTCTGCTTATTACAGAGGAATCTGAATAACGAGAAGTGTGAAAAGTCTTACTTTTTATATTTTTCAGATATTAATATATTTTTAATTTGGTATATTATTAATACTTGAATGAGGAACAATGAATTACCAGGAAATTGCTACAGATGGTTAAAAAAAAAAAAAAAAACACCCTGGAGACTAGAGTGCCAAGACCAATGCAGGCTGGCTGAGGCTGAGGCTCCTGGCAAGAGCCATGGACTGAGCTGCTGGAGGTTCGCGAAGCCACGCAGCGGTCCTGGCCTGGCGCTCTAGTCTCCAGTCCATAGAACTGAGGGGCTTCTGGAGCACAGAAGACGCTGGACATGCCCATCAGACAGCCCTCTGCATCCCTGTGCCAAGTACAGGGTTCGTAGCCTTGGATGAGCCAGGGCCAAGGCGACTAACAGCCTTCCTTGAGGGGCCAGTCCTTCTGGGCCCGCCCAGGTGCCTCTCAGAGGCCACGGCGGCCAGAGCGCAGGTGGAGGGCCTGGACAAGCAAGGGCCAAGAGACTAGCGACTGTCTTTGAGGACCAGAGAGCAGGCAGAGTGACAGTACAGTCCAGGTTGCAGAAGGGCAGCACCACTCAGGCCCGCGTGCTCACCTGCTCTTTGCCTGGTGGGCTCCTCTCCCTCCTACCCTCACCAAGCTTTGTCTACCAGGCCCCAGGCCTAGGCTTGGAGGCTGCACTCACCTCCTCCATATACTATTCTCTTTACATTTTTTCAGTATTCACTGCCCTCCAGTGTGGAATAAAAAGGTACATTTTTATTACCTTCAAATTCTAAATAGGAAGAATAAATTTATGTAGGATTTTATACATTCCACATGCATGGAAAAAGATTAAATGTATTTTACTAAATCATTTGTTTAATTATAAACTAAAATCATAATCAAATTCCCATCAGTTATCCTGAGGTATGTGCCAAACTGACTCTATAAAATTTTTAAGTGAAAAAAATAGACCCTGTTTTCAATTCTTTTCATGCCTAACTAGAAGTGGAATGTCAGGTTCATAAAGTAATTCTATGTTTAACTTTTTGAGGAACAGGCAATCATTTTACATTCCAACCAACATTTTATAAGTCTTCTAATTTCTCTGTAATTTTACCAACACTTCTTATACTTTTTAAAAAAGAAAAGCAATCATAGAGTGTGTGAAGTGGTATTACATTGTGGTTTTGAGTTGCATTTACATAATGACTGATGATGCTGAACACCTTATCTTGTACTTATTGGTCATTTGTATATCATTTTTGGAGAAATGCCCAATCAAATCCTATATTCAAAAAAAATTCTATGTTCATTTTTAAATGAGTTGTAAATAGTTTTGTTGATGAGTTATAAGAATTCTTTTTATATTCTGGATATTAAACTTTAATCAGATATTTGGTTTCCAAATATTTTCCTCCCATTCTGTAAGTTGTCATTTCAATTTCTTGATAATGTCCTTTGATACAAAAATTTTAGTTTAGATGAAGTCCAATTATCCATATTTCTTTTGTGTGTGATTTTGGTATCATATCTAAGAATCCATTGCCAAAGCTAAGGTCTTGATATTTCCCCTATATATTATGCCAAGATTCTTATGGTTTTAGCTCTTATATTTAGATCATTGATCTATGTTTAGTTAATTTTTGTATATGGTATTATAGAAGAGCCCAACTTAATTCTTTTGAATTTCGATATCCAGTTTTCCCAGCACAACTTTATTGAAGAGACTATTCTTTCTTCCATTGAATGGAGTTAATGTTTGTCAAATATCAATTGGCCATAGATGTGTGGGTTTGTTCCTAGACTCTCAATTATATTCAATTGGTTTGTAGATGTATCCTTATACCAGTACCAGACTGTTTTAATTCATGTAGAATTGAAGTAAGTTTTGACATCAGGAATTGTGAGTTCTGTAACTTTATCTTTTCTAGCTGATTTTGAGTAGTCAGGGCAATTTGTAATTTCATTTGCATTTAAGGATCAATATTTCAATATCTGCAAAAAGGCTCTTGAAATATTGATAGGGATCACATTGAAATTTAGATTGCTTTGGGAAGTATTTGCATGTTAACAATATTAAGCCTTCTAATTCTTGAACATGGAATATCTTGCTATCATCACGTCTTTTTTTCCAGCAGATATTTTGAGGGAATTTTATGGTACAAAATCTTCAGCCAATTGGGTAAGTATACTCCTCAGAGTATATTTTATTTTTGATACTATTGTAATCTGAATTGTTTTTAAATTTCCTTTTTGGATTTTTCATTGCTGTATAGAAATGCAATTAATTTTTAGCATTTTAATTTTATGCCTTGCCATTTTTCTGAACTAATAGCTTTCTAGTGAATAATTTGGAATTAACAATCTATATAATCTTCTTTTCTAATTTGGATTGCTTTTATTCCTTTCTTTCCTAATTGTTCTGGCTAGACTTTCTTACAAAGTTGCATAGCATTGATCAAAGCAAGCATCTGTCCTTGTCTTGTTCCTTTTTTTCCACTGGAGAAGTTTTCAGTTATTCAAAATTGGGTAGATTGTGTTTTTATTTTATAAATGCTCTTCATTGTGCTGTGGAAGTTATTTTCTGTTGTTTTTGTTCAGAGAGTTTTTTTCATGAAAGGATGGTGGATTATTCATAGTATTTTTTACAATCATTTTTATTTCTGTAATGGGCTAGTTATGTTCCTGATTTCATTTTGAATATATTATTTCTTGCCTGTTCACTCAGTTTTTTCTTTGTAAATCTAGCTAAAATTTCATCAATTTTATTCATCTTTTCAAAAACCAACATTTGAATTTTTGGTTTCTTTTTATTTTTCTATACTTTTTTCCATTTATCTTAATTCTAATATTCATTATTTCCTTATTTTTTTTATATCTGTGGGTTTATTTCATCTATTCTACTTCATTAGGGTGAGAAGTTATTGATTTCATAACATTCTTTTTTCAATGCTGGCACTTATAGATATACATACCTCTCAGCACTGCTGCCTTCACTAAAACCCATAACTTTTACTTTGTTGTCTTTTCATTTTCAATCATTTTTATTAATTTTCTAATTTCCCTTGTTATTTCTTCTTTCACTTATTGGTTATATAAGAGTGTGTTGTCTCATTTATACATATATGTAAATTTTCCTATTTGACTTATTACTGATATCTAGAAAATATTTTGTGTGATACCAATTTAAAACTTTGTTGATATATGTTTTGTGACCAACTATATGGACTTTCCTTTAGAAATGTCTTTGTGCACATTTGTTTTGTTGGGCAGAATTTGACTGTATATGTCTATTATTTGTAGATGGTTTATTATTTTTTCAAATCTTTTATTTCCTTAATGATCTTCTGTCTAGAGAATCTATCCATTATTGAATGTGGTATATTGTAGAACAATCTAATTCTTTATTCATTTTTGTCCATCTTTGCTTCATATATTTTGGGACTCTGTTGTAAGATGATATGTATCTTTAATTGATATATATTCCTGATGAATTGACCCTTTTATGAATAGAATATGTACTTCTTTGTCTTGTAACAGTATTTGTATTAGAGCCTATTGGGTCTGATATTAGAATAACCACTTCAGCTATATTTTTATGATTTCACTTATTTTTCTTTGTGTTAAAATATACCTAATATAAAAATAATTTTAAATAGATAATTCTCTGACAATAAGTACATTGACAATATTGTGTACATTTCATGTCTCTCTATTTCCAGACTATTATCATTATTCCAAATCAAAACTCATACACATTTAAAAATAACTTCCCTTTCCCATCTCCCCCACCCTGGTAACCACTAATCTTTCTGGCACTAATAGTTTAATTATTTCAAGTATTTCATATGACACAAATCATACATCTGTCCTTTTCTGTCTAACATATTTCACCCAACATGATATCTTCAAGGTCCTCAATGTTGTAGTATATATCAGAACCTCATTTCTTTTTATGGCTGAATAATATCTCTTTGTGTGGATATACCACATTTCACTTAAACACTCATCTGTTAATGGACATTTAGGTTGCTTCTACATTTTTGTTTTTGGGAATAATGTTTCCATAAACATTGGTGTACAAATATCTGTCTGATATACTGCTTTCAATTCTATTTGATATATACCTAGGACTAGAATTGCTGGGTCATATGGTAAAGCTATGTTTAACATTCTGAGGAACAGTCAAATTTTATTTTCCACAGTGGATATACTGTTTTACATACCCATAAACAATATATGATTTCTTTGCATATTTGCAGATACTTTCTTTTAGTTTGCAAAAGGCTGCCAATAAAAGCTTACAGTTCTGAGGCTGTGATAATGTTCAAATCAAGGCATCATCAGAGATGCTTTTTCACCAAATGTTGGCTGCTAACAAATCCTGGCCATGTGGCAAGACAAGATGATGGCTGTTCTCTGCAAGGTCCCTGCCTTCCCCTCTAGGATCATATTCTTCCTGAGCTCAGCTATGGGTTATCAGGCACATGGTTAGTCTCTCTATTCTCCTTGTTTGGGCCTGCTCTGCTGATTCCAGCCTCCAGCATCTGTCTCAGCCTCTCAGGGTTTCTCTGTCTTTCTGTAGTCCTCTCTCTCACATGGCAGGCTCAAGATGGCAGCTGTCTTTTTCTGTTTGTTTCTGCTTTCAGTTCTTAGTTTTTATAATACCCCAGCAAGAGGATGGAGAACTAACTTGGGTCATGCCTCACTGACATAGTCTAATCAAAGGCCTTAAAATGCTCTAATGCGCTAATCTAAAGTGATCTAATCAAAGGTCCCTTAATTGAATCTAATGCAATAAAAGAGTCTCACACCCACAGACATGAATTAGTTCAAGGAACATGATATCTCTTGGGATGCACAAAACTTCAAATTGTCACACATTTGTTATTTTCTTTTCTTTAATAATCCTAGTGGGCATGAAGTAGTATCTCATTGTAATATTATTTTGCAATATGATATAATCTAATGATTTTGAGCATATTTTCATATACTTAATGGCCACTTGAATATCTTCTTTGACACATGTTTATTCAAGATCTTGGCCCATTTTTAATGTTCACTGTCTTTTGGTTGTTAAATTGTAGAATGTTTTATATATTCTTAATATATTAACTTTTATCAGATATATGGTTTACCAATATTTTCTCCCATTCTGTAAGTTGTCTATTCACTTTCTTCATAAAATGTCCTTTGATGCATGAAACTTGTTAATTTAGATTATGTCTGTTTATTTACTTATTTACTTATACTTTTTGTATAAAATCTAAAAAAACATTATCTACTAAAATATCATGAAGACATTTCCCTTTGTTTTCTTGTAAGAGTTTTGTAGGATTAACTTTCATTTAGGTTGTTGATATCTTTTTAATAAATTTTTGTAAATTCTGAGAGTTAGGGTTCTACATAATTCTTTTCCATATGGATTTACTGTTGTTATCAGTACCATTTGTTGAAACAACTGTTACTTTCTCATTGAATGGATTTGAGACTCTTGTCAAAAATCAAGTGACCACAGATATATGAGTTTATCTCCTCTACTCCTCTAACAATGACCACCCTCAGAGGCAGATGAAGATGGTCTGAAGCAACTTAACTAAAGCAGTAATCATTGATCATACTCATCACCCCATGAAGCTGGAAGATTAGATTCTTATGTCCCGACTGCTATGTGCTTGGAAGATGGGTAATAGTAGCCACTACACAGAAGAAAAAATTTGCCAGTATGCACTGAAATGTACCAGCCTTTACATCCAAATCTCCCATGGAGGCTGCAAGCATTCCACAAGACTCCAGAATTCCAAAATAGTAAATTCAAACAGTACCTCCTAATTCAATAATATTTTGGTGGAGAGTACAATTCCTAATCTGATATCCTTCCCTAAACATCTAACTCACTTCACCTATCTTTTGATTACAATTTGCATGGAATATTTTTTCCATCCCTTCATTTTGTTTACCTAATTGTGTGTTTATATCTAAAGTGAGTCTCGTTTAGATTGCATATAATTGGATCACATATTTAAACCATTCCACCAATCTCTGACATTTGATTGGAGTATTCAATCTATTTACATTTAGTGTAATTGCTGAAAAGGCAGGACTTACTTCTGCTACTTTGATATTTGTTTTTCCATGTCTTATAATTTTTGACCCGCATTTCCTACATTACTACATAATTTTTGTTTAGTTGATCCCTTGTAGTGAATAGTCTTTATTCCCTTTCCATTTCCTTTTGTGAATATTTGTATATTGGCTTACTTTTTATGGGCACTAAATTTAATATAATAAATTGATTACAAACTAGTTCGAATTTATACAAAATTATCTTCAATAACCTATAAAACTCTTATTGTGTATTACTCACCTTCCCCTTTTTTTGCAATTTGATTCATACATTTCATCTTTACTCATTGTGTGTCCAATGCAAAGTTTTAAAATTATATTTATGCATTTATATTTTGCATAATATGATTAATATAAATTAGAGCTATGAGGCAAAACTATTATAATATTTATATTTACTAATGTTGGTTTTACCACAATTCTTTATTCATAGTTGTGAGTTATTATCTAATATACTTCCATTTCAAACTGAAAGGCTCACTTCAGTGTTTCTTTTAGGAAATAGTGAAACTCTAGTGGTAATGAACTACTTCAATTTTGTTCATTTGAGAATGTTTTAATTTTTCCCCTCATTTATAAAACACACTTTTGCAAAAATACAGAATTCTTGCTTGATGTTTTGCTTTTTCTTTCATCATGCTAAATATGTGTCCCACTTCCTTTTGCTTTTTATTATGTCTAATGAGAAACCTGTGCTTAATCTTAGTGAAGAGATCTTGGACATGGTGAGACACTTCTCATATTGCTTTGAATACTCTGTTTTTCTTTTTTCTTTTCAATGTAATGTATGAATCTCTTGAATTTGTCCTGTTAGGAGTTGGTTTACCTTCTTAGATGTTTATATACATGTCTGTCTTAGAATTTAGGGAGTTTTAGCCATTATTTTTTCAAATATACTTTCTGCCTTATTCACTTACTTCTTCTGAGCTAGTCTGTTTGTTTAATGACTTTTCCACAGTAACTTTGTGAAACTGTATTCCATGTAGTATATGATTACCGATGTCTCTGTTTCATTAGCTTGTATTTAACTAATGTTTTTGCAGGAATTTTCTTGAACACCTGTAGAGAGCATAACAAAAACAAAAACAGCAATGCAACACACAAGCAAGCAAACAAAAAACCTTTTCCAGTCTTGCACAATGGCTCTTTATTGGGACTATACCCTTCAATCCTTAGTCAGGCTTCAACTGACCTGAGAGACTTCCCAGGTATTTTCAGAGCATGTGTCTTGCCTGGATTTGCTTCCTGGCTTTCTAAATACTCTGGCATGCATGGATATTCCAGAATGTTGTAATTTCCCAAAGAAACTCTCCCTAAATTTTCATCCCAGGAGCCCAGTTCTTTATTATACACCTCAACTGTAATTGTTTTCATCAGATAGCAGCAGTTTGATCATTTCCTTATAGCAATTTTGATCAATGACTGCCACTTTTCCAACCTGAGACATTTTTGTGGTGAGTGAAAAAGAAATAACGAACACCTGAATATGGGTGCATGCTATGTTGTAAATAAGGTGTGTTCTACTACATCCATACAAAGGATCTAGGGTCCCATACTGGAAATGTGGGCCTTCCATTCTTCAAATATGCCACAGAGCACAGGAGGTATGGGCAAGGTTTAGCAAAAGAACTATGGAGTTTTCCTACCATTTCTAACATTCCCTTTGTGGTTATAAAGTTATTTTTGTTAGAGAAGTGTGGGTTTACATAACAGTTATGCATAATATACAAGATTCCAATACATCACCCTACCACGAAGACTTTGCATTGTTGTGACACATTTGTTTCAACTGGTGAAAGAACATCAAGATATTAATGCTAATTATGGTCCATAGCTTACATTTGGTGATTTTTTTCCCACAAACCACCCTGGTTTTCTTAAATATTTTTTATTTTTTAAAAGATTTTTTAAAAGATTACATTAATTTTACACAAAAACTATAGAGATTCCCATATGCCCCACTCCCCACACCTCCCAAATAAACATCCTTCATTAGTGTAGCACATTCATTACAATTTTTAAATGCATCCTGGGGCTTTGCCATTAAGCATGGACCATAGTTCATATTGTACTCCACACTGTCTTCCACACAGTTCTGCATGTTATGTGATAAAAATTGGCCTATATCTGTCATGGTGGTGTTGTTCAGGATGATTCCCAAGTCCTGAAAAAGGCCCATATTACAGCTGTTATTCCCTCTCCCAGCCCCTAGAGCCCCCAGTGGTGACTGACTCCACATCAATGTTATAATATTTTTCATTGCTAGAATCACAATATGTCTATAGTAGAATCCAGTAAGAACACTCTAGTCCACAGTTCTTTCCCCAATCTTGAGGATTCTGGGACAGTGATGTCCACTCCACCTCTAATTGAGAGGTGGCTTATATCCCATGGGGAAGATGAATAGGACTATCTGGCTTGATGTTGTAGACTCTCTCTGTTCCTTGGAATGGTCATTGTCCATAATCATCTCCTTGTTAGTTGTCCTGGGTGGGTCCAATGAGCTGTAGAGTAGGGGTTACAACTCTGCTGAATTTCCAGGCCCAGCTGGTATATAGACAGCTCAAAGACTCAAGTCTTTTGGATGTACACCTACAAACTCCAGCACCAAGTATAGGTTTAAATAGAATGGACAGATAAGTCTTGTGTAGGGAAGACATAATTGAGTCCAACTCTGTCACTCTCAGGAAAACAAACTTCAAAGTAGAGCCCACACACAAGGCACCAAATTCTGGAGCTATCAGCCCTGACCATAGGACCTGGGTGTCTCCAGAGCACTGAGGAGCCCCACTATTTCGGACAGTATCTTCTTTGGCAGTCTATGAGATCCTCTGAGATGTGCATAAGATTTACCTCTGGAAAGACCTCCCAAATGACTGTGAAGTCTCTTAGCCATATAAATTCATTTGTTTTTATGTTTTCCCCCTTTTATTTGAGGTCTTCTTCCAGTTGCATTGCTAGTTGGTGCTTGGTAGTAATCCCTTGGTTTGCCAGGAAAGCTCATAGCTGGGAGTCATGTCCCATGCTGGGGGGAAGGTAAAGCAATTATATGCTGAGTTTGGCAAAGACAGAGGCCACATTTGAGCAACAAGGAGGCTCTCAGGAGGCAACTCTTAGGCACCCCACAACAATAGTCTAAGAGTTATTTTCAAGATCAAAGTCTCATAAGCATAGTCATCAATATCAAGGCCCTCCTTCACCAGTCATTGCCCCTGCACATGGGGGACTGATGCTTCTCCATTAGAGAATGTGGCAGGGCTCTCCAGGATAGGAATTCAATATTCTCTTGGTTATTTTGTGAGTCTCCACCCCCTGTGACAATGCCCCATGAACAACTGAACATTTTTATATGCCTTATAAGTATGCCCAGGTGAACTTCCTCCCATGTATCCCCCATCATTGATACCCCAAACAAATAAATGATCTTCCCCTGCCCCACTTGTAGCATTTCTGTGATCCAAAGCTTTTCAAAAATGAAGCCATTAAAATAGTCAAATACAATTAATAGGAAAATGAAATAATAATGATAAGTTTAAATACTTGAAATATAACATATAAAATTTTTAAAAACTAAAACTAAAATTAAATAAAAAAGATAGGGATATTCAAAAATAATGAAAAATATTAAAATAATTTTTTTGACTTTTTGCCTTTAATCACTGTAATATCAGGTGTCCTGTCTGTACAGTGGCATTTACTTCCATTTATTCCCCAATGTATTACTATTTTTCATTTTGTTTTCAAAGAAGTTTTAGGTCACAGTCAAGTCACATACAGAGTACAGGGGACTCTCATATACCCAACATCCTCCCCTTTTCCTTCATCTCATATTAATACCTTTTTACATGTGCATGGTACCTTTGTTATAGCTGATATACAAATAGTGAAACATAACTACTAAACATGGTCAATGGTTTACATTATGGTTTTCATTTTAGACCATACAATTTTATAAATTTTGAAGATATTTTACATGGCCTGTGTCCATCATTGTAAGATCATGTAGAATACTTCCATTGCCCCCTAAATACCCCCTGTTCAATCCTTTCTATTCCTCTCCCCCCTCCTCTTGGGGCCCATGGTAACCCCCTGGCTTCACTCCTTGGATAACAAGATTCATAGTTACATGCAACAACACTGAAGTCTTTACACACTGGTTTGTCCTCCCCTATTTGGAATGGCCCATGCTCTTGAGAGACTCCTCCTTCTCCATTTGTGAACAAATCGGCCTTCCTGAGGATTGGAGTCCAAATCCTTCCCACTCATTATGTAGGTCTCCAACCACTGATACCACACATTATGACAAAATGATAACTCACACCACCCCTAGAAGCCTGCTCCAGTTCAACATGTCCCCATCTAACACCCTAAATCAGTAACCCTTCCTTGTCATATTGTCATAACAGAATTCCCAACTTTGTACTTTCAGCCACATAGGTGCAAATCCCAAGTGTTCACCGGATCCCGCTCCCCAGTTCCGTGGACCTTCCAACCCATCCTCCCAAATCTACCCACATGTCAAACCTGCAGCTCCCAAACCAATAATATGACTACCCTCTTGTCATTTCCCTTCAATATACAACTACACACTTTCACCTTACCATAGATTATATCTGTGTGGGTTTTCGCTCACAACTTTCTTCTCCCTTTCCATTTCCTGTAAACCTATCTTCGAGATAAAAGCTCTTTGAGTCTGCTCAATTTGCTTAACTCATATCAGTGACGTCATGTAATGTTCATCCTTCAATGCCTTGCTTGCTTCACTCAACATAACATCCTCAAGATTCATCCATGTTATTTCATGTGTTAGCACTGTATTCCTTCTTACAAATGAGTAATATTCCATTATATGTATGTACCACGTTTTGTTTATCCATTCATCTCTTAATGGTCATTTGGGTTGATTACAACTTTTGGCCATAGTAAATAATGTTGCTATGAACATTGGTGTGCATATACCTGTTCATGTCTTTGTTTTCAATTCTTCTGGGTATACCCAGCAGTGGAATTGCTGAATCATATGGGAGTTCTATAGTTAGTTTTCTGTGGAACTGCCAAACTGTCCTCCACAATGGCTGGACCATTCTACATTCCCACCAGCAGTGGATGAGGGTTCCCATTCTTTCACATCCTCTCCAACACTTATAGTCCTACGGTTTTTTAATAGCCACCAGTCCAATAGGTTTAAAATGGTACCTCATTGTAGTTTTGATTTGCATTTCCATAATAGCTAGTGATGTAGAGCACATTTTCATGTGCTTTTTAGCCATTTGTATTTCTTCTTTGGGGAAGTATCTTTTCAGGTCACTTGCTCATTTTTCAATGGATTGTTTGCCTTTTTATTTTTGAGGTGTAGGATTTCTTTATATATGCTACATATTAGGCTCCTATGAGATATATCATTGTCAAATATTTTCTCCCATTGGGTAGGTTGCCTTTTTACTTTCTTGATAATGTCCTTTGAGGTGCAAATGTTTTCAGTTTTGAGGAGATCCCATTTATCTATTTTATCTTTCATTGCTCATGCTTTGGGTGTGAAGTTCATGAAATCATTTCCTATTATAAGGTCCTGTAGATGCTTTCATACATTACCTTCCAAGGTCTTTATGGTCTTAATTCTTATATATAGATCTTTGATTCATCTTGAGTTGATTTTTGTATGAGGTGTGAGATGGTGTTCCTCTCTCATTCTTTTGGATATGGATATCCAGTTCTCCAAGCACGATTTGTTGAATAGGCCATTCTTTCCCAGTGGAGTGGGTTTGGTGACAATGTCAAATATCAGATGACTGTATATGTGAGGATCTATATCAGAACTCTCAATTTGGTTCCCTTGGTCAGTGTGTCTATCCTTTTGCCAATACCATGCCTTTTTTTTTTTAACACTGTAGCTTTGTAGTGTGTTGATTTTTATTGGGATTGCATTAATTCTATAGATTAATTAATTAATTAAATCTATTAAAGTATAGACATCTTAATGATGTTTAGTCTTCCTATCCATGAACAGGGAATATTCTTCCATTTATTTAAGTCTTCTTTAATTTCCTTTAAAAGTGTTCTGTAGTTTTCTGTATATAAGTCCTTTACATCTTTAGTTAAATTCATTCCTAGGTATTTGACTCTTTTTGTTACTATTGTAAATGGTATTTTTTCTTAGTTTCTTCCTCAGATTGCTTGTTATTGGTGTACAGAAATGCTACTGTTTTTTGACCATTGATCTTATAGCCTGTGACTTTACTGAACTCATTTATATGTTCTAGAAGCTTTGTTGTAGATTTCTCAGGGCTTTCTATGTATAGGATCATGGCATCTATAATTCGTGAAATTTTTACTTCTTCCTTTCCAATTTGGATGCCTTTTATATCTTTTTCTTCCCTCAGTGCTTGATCAAGTACTTCTAACTCAATGTTAAATAGGAGTGATGATAGTGGGAATCCTTGTCTTTTTCCCTATCTTAGAGGGAAAGCTTTTGGATTTCACCATTGTATATGACATTAGGTGTGGATTTTTCATATATGCCCATTATCATGTTCACAATGTTTCCTTCTATTCCTGTCTTTTACAGTGTTTTTATCAGGAAAGGGTGCTGATTTTTGTTGAGTGCTTTTTCTGCATCTATAAAGATCATCATGTTATTTGTTTTTCTTTCAATCTATTTATGTGGTGTATCACATTGATTTTCTTATTTTGAAACATTCTTCCATATGTTGGATGAAACCCACTTGGTCATGGTGTATAATTCATTTGATGTGTTGTTAAATAGGATTAGCAAGTATTTAGTTGAGGATTTAAGCATCTAGATTCATCAGAGAGATTGGTCTGTAGTTTTCTGTTCTTGTGGCATCTTTGTTTGGGTTTGGTATTAGGGTAAAATTGGCATCATAGAATGAGTTAGGCAATGTTCCTTCAACTTCTATTTTTTTCTTGTGGCATCTTTGTTTGGGTTTGGTATTAGGGTAAAGTTGGCATCATAGAATGAGTTAGGCAATGTTCCTTCTACTTCTATTTTTTGAAGAATTAAAGCAGGATTGGTGTTAGTTCTTTCTGGAATGTTTGGTAGAATTCACCTGTGAAGTCATCTGGTCCTGGGATTTTCTTAGTTGGGAGGATTTTGATGAATGAGTCTATCTCTTTACTTGTAATTGTTCTGTTGAGTTCATCAATTTCTTCTTTTGTCAATGTAGGTTGCTTGTGAGTTTCTAGGAATTTGTCCATTTCCTCTAAATTATCATTCTTGTTGGCATATAATTTTTCAAAGTATCCTCTTATGGTAGACTTTATTTTGGTGGGGTCAGTCATGATATCTCCTTCCCATTTGCATCTTCTCTCTTTATTTCTTTATTAGTATGCTTAAGGATTTGTCCATTTCATTGATCTTCTTGAAGAATCACTTTTATTTTTGTTTATCTTTTCTAGTGCTTTCTTATTTTCTATTTCATTTAGTTCTGCTCTAATCTTTTTTTTTTCTTCTGAGTTTCTACTTCCTTTGGGGTTAGTTTGTTGTTGTTTTTCTAATTCCTACAGTTAAGCAGTTGGGTCTTCGATTTTAGCTCTTTCTACTTTTTTGATATATGCATTTATGGCTATGAATTTCCCTCTCAGTACACCTTTGGCTGCATCCCATAAGTTTTGATATATTGTGTTATCATTTTCATTCGTTTCGAGGTAGTTACTCATTTCTTTTGAGATTTCCTCTTTGACCCACTGTTTGTCTAAGAGGGTTTTGTTTAAATTCCATATCTTTGTGCCTAATCTGGTTCTCTGGACCTTACTGATTTCCTCCTTTATTCCATTGTGGTCAGAGAAATCACTTTTTATAGTCTCAATCTTTCTGAATTCATTGAGATTTTTTCTCTGGCTTAGCATGTGGTCTATCTTGGAATATGATCCATGTGCACTCGAGAAGAATGTATAGACTGCTGTATTTGGGTATATTGTTCTGTATATATCTATTCAATCTTGATCTATAATGTATTAAACAAAGTCTTTGTTTTGTTATTGATTCTCTGTTGAGATGTTCTGTCTAATGGTGATAATGGTGTATTAAAATCCCGCACTATAATTGCAGAAGCATCTATTTCTCCACTTAGTTTTTTCAGTGTTTGCCTCATATATTTTGAGGCACCCCTGTTAGGTGCACAAATGTTTATGATTATTCTTTCTTCTTAAAGGTTACCGCTAGGATGTTGAAAAATTAACTCTAGTAAGAAGCACAGAGAAATAAGATTAGGAAAGTGGAATTGAAACAATGAAACAAGAAAATAGAATAGAGGAAAGTATATATAATGAATTAAAATTCTGGAATGGTGAGAAGAGGGGAAAGAAAACAGAAAAGAGAGAAAGAAAAAAGTAAAAAGAGAAACCATACAGAAAAAAAGGGACTGAGGGAGAAATACAAACAAGAAAAATTGGAGACCAAATAAAAAAGGTGGAATGAAAGAACAACAACAGAAAACAAAAGATATAAAGATGAAGGAGTGAAAAGAAATGGCATAGGTAGGATAGATCAATAACCAAAGGAATAAAAGAAAAAATAAACAAACAGAGAAAAAAGGAAAAGGGTACAAAACAAGCAAGGAACAGGACTTTAGCAACTCATTTAAGGAAAAAAAAGGAGAGAGAAGAAATAAAAAATAAACACAGAAAAACAGCCTACTTTCTTAGACCCCTAAGGGTCTTCCCAGGCTGCTGGTGTTCCTCAATCATTCACCCTGCAGCCTGCCCTCTGCAGGTTTTGAACTGGATTTTAGTAAGTAAAGTAAGGGAAATAAAATAAAATGACCTT